>BOPP01000176.1:1368086-1404942 GCA_017312745.1 Gryllus bimaculatus | reverse complement strand
TTTGAGCATTTCTTTTGACCAATCGACACGAGCCTTTTTTTGAGCGATTGACAAATTGTGTGGGATCTAACACGAACAAATTTTTTTGACAGCCACGGCCCGCGCCGCCCGGCCGCCCACACAATTCTGAAGCTACTGAATAAGAATAGCAACATATCGAAGATCAACTCTTGTACCTTTCAAATTTGTTGGCGATAAAAACATACAAATAATATGCGAGTTGATATTTAGGATGATTAACGGGAAAGTAAACAAATGTCATAACCGATACTGTATCCTCTATGCGTTGATACATCTGCAAGTCTAAGTCAAAAGATTTTAATACCATTGAAGCAATTGTTAATAAAGAAACCAACGTCAATAACCTTTCTTTAGGTATATTTATAGAGTGATTTCTATACCCACGCTACAAATGCAGTGATGATAACACCTAGAAAAAGTGGCAAGATCATTCCGCAGATCATTGTGCGTCAGAGAAAACGAAAATTCAAGATTATTTCAAACGTAAATGAGCGAATTGACATACCTAATCCCGAGTCCGGTAACAGCCACGACGGAAATACCGCGAGGCGATTTTTTGACAATGTGCCGACAACAGCAAGCATTTTAGGAGCGGATGAATAGATAATTGAAAAAGGCGAAGTATTGTTGAAAGCTATGTCAAGTGGGCTGTGCGTCGATGTTCAAAAATTTTAAATTGTACTGTTTGGAGAATTCAAAACGATACGTAGAACTGTATCCGTGGTACATTAGGCCAACATCGGTTGATGTGCTTCATGGGTACACAATAATTGAAACTTCTCCGTTGGCAATTGGTCAATTATCGAAGAATGAATAGGGAGCCAGAAATTGTGCATCAGGAAATTGGGTATCAGACGTTATCGTGGATTTTTTCCAGAATAATTTGAAAACCATGCAACATTTCTTTTATTGTTTTCTGGTATCTTCAGATCGAGTGATTTCAAGTTTACAAGACAATACAAAACAGTGAACGGCAAACTGTTGCCACCGGAGGTTCTGAATTTTCTCCATCCTTTGAAAATTTTTAAAAATCATTATGTTCAATAAATAAACACTACCATTTAAATAATTTAATTTGTTCAAAGATGTGTAGGCGACAATTACCATTTAAGCTCAATGTTTGGATGAAATGTGTGCACCTAAAACTTTACTACATACTTTCAGACGAAACGACTTTATTTTCAGATATTCAATACACCATATCGGATCTATGATTTTGAATTTTTCAATTTTGACATCAAATTCGTTATCAGCAACTCTAAAAATCATTAAATACACAGTTTTGCGCGAATCCACTTAATTTTTAACTATTAGATCCATCATTTTGGATTTTTCAATCTTGACATCAAATTCATAATCAGCGAGCAAAACCAAAACCGTAATATATACAATTTTGGTTTTTATTCATAGCTCCGAATTATGGCCAGGTTTTTGCTCAGTTGGAACCAGTGTGTGGCGTTCCGGTACCTCCGTAATAAATATTAAATCATACAACATGTACATAATTATTTCTATTGAATTAATAAGTAATTTGGTATGCGTTCCGGGACCTAAAATTTTATACATCAAGCACTGTGGTATGTATGAATGTGTATGTATGTACGTATGTGTGTGTATGTATATATATATGTACGTGGGAGGAAGGAAGGAGGAGACAAGGATTAGGAAGAAAATATCGCACGCAGTCTGTGACGTTTGTTCAAATACAATCCCCTGATAATGATTGGAAGGCTACCGATCACCATCAGTGGTTGAATTCGCCCTTGCTTTATACCTAGTATCACGAACCCTAGGACCCCCCAGTCAGCGACGCAGCCAAATGCTGCCTCCGAGCAACCGCCTCCATTTACACAAGTCCAAAGATGTACAAATTTAATCTTCAATTAACACCAAAAATTACCGTTTCTATTTGATTTTATTCGAACCGGTCTCCAAACCCGAACAGTAAGAACGAACTGGAAATTTCAGCAAAATATGTCGGGTAGGTTTTGATGCTATAACACACATACAAACCTTGTATTCACATAGATAAATAATTTAGTACTTTTGTCTTTGACTACGTTCAATTTAGATTACAAATGTATTTAGGCTTTAACTTGTTTTAAACACGCGTGTTTGTGTCTAGGAGAATGCTTTAAATGGCTGTACTATCATTAAACAATGGAAAAGCGGGATGGTTGTAGAGGAAATAAAAGAGGAAGTAAAATACTTACTTTCTGTTGAAAGTAAAGAAGTTTTATTTTTTTCCAGAAAAGCTCTGCAACTATCATCAACTCCAAGCTAATTTGAGCCTATTAGCAAACTACTACACGGTGTACTTTCAAACTACTCCAATAAGATGAATTCTCAGTCATTGCAGGTCTAAGGTACACATATGTCTAAAGTTCAACACCTTCCCCTATTAAAATTTTGCTTCTATACATAAAATATCTAATTTTATTTGTACTAAAAATTCAATAGTTCTAACACACTAATTATAATAACTAATTGTTAAATAACTAATTATCCCAAGTAGCATTGTAAAATTTTAGATCTTATGAACATCAAATAAGAATATAAAAGACAAACAATTCATTAAGTTTTAATATTTGTTTTATTTTTAAATTATTGGAAAAAAAATAAGCGACTTTACATTTCGTCTTATTTCAAAGACAATCAAAAGTTTGAATCTAAATTCATCCGAAAAGTATGGTGTCTTTGGAAAGGAAATAGTAGTACTATTTGAAAGATGTTCATACTTTCTAAAATAGGCTCTTTCCGGCAGGCGCATAGAATCACTGAATACTGCATGACCAATTTTATTTTATTACCATAAGGGTTGCATTGCAGTCGGAGGACTCCAATTAGAGGTACTTGTAGCTGATCATATTCGCTAGCAGTTTGCCTAATCCATTTTTGCTTCTCATCTATGATCACTCGTAAAAAAAGTTTGTTTAGTGACAACGGTTCATGGAAGGACTCCGTGCTGCTTTACACACATCGGCATATTTTTTTAGTTGTTTTATCACATCACCTATTGCTGTGAAAGGAAATGTGCTCCCTGTAAAACGTGTCTTTATTTCTTTCAGTATTTTAATGCAATGAATTTTACACTTATTTTGAAATTTTATTTATCACTGGTTCCTCTGTTTTCACGTCACGAGACTAATAATGACAACGTAACTACAATTGTTCGTTCAGAAACGAAGTTGGAAATGGATCGGACTTTGTTTCAGATCACTACCATTTTACGCATATCATCTGGTTCTGTACTGAGTTTTTTTTTAATTTCATTCGAAATATTATGTTACTTTTCAATAAAATGAATTCCTGTTGTATCAAATTCATGAGTTAATACTCTCAATTAACTTTTCATACGAATTCATGCCTTTTAAATCCCAGTAAGTGCTGCACCACCTGCGCGTGTTAGTGTCATTATTGAGAGTGAATAATTTTTTTTCATTAAATCAACATTATCACATAATATTTGAGAACATTTATCCTATTCTCGGAGTCATTTTTCAGAGTTATATAATAAATATGCATTGAAAGACAACATATAAATGAAAACAAGCCTTATTAATTAAGATGAATATTATTCAATATAATACTAGCTGGTCATGAGTAGATATCTAGCTAGTAATAACATGTAATATAAAGCACTGTCATTTCTTACATGAAATTGAAGGTCTCTGTCGGCAAATGGGAAAATAAACATTGTTCTAGTTCTCTAAATTGCGTATTTAAATCCATAAAATTCCCCTTCGCAGAAAACGTGCATTTTTTAACTGTTCGCGCTACGTTTCCAAAGCAATATCTGTGTTTGAGTTTATAGTGCCACAACATACTACAATAAAACAAAAAACTAAATGATAAAAATGCCATGAACATAGAGCGAATTCGTTAAACACCTGTTATTAACGAGAGTCCCATCTCGTCTATTTTTTAAGTCTAACAAACGTGAGAACATTTAATAATTCTGCTATTCTCAAATTGAAATAAATAAAAAATAAGTTTTTTTATGAAGAGTGTTATGTGTATAAGCTTCAGTCTTTTAGAAAATAATTGAAACTATGTCCAGTAGTTCGCACGATCTCCGGAAGGTACATCCAGACGGTGACATGAATAAGGAGCGTTCACAAATAAAAGCACTTGTTACCTTCTGAGTCCACTCCAGTAGAGAGTTGAAATACGGAGATAATCACGGCCACTCTTAAGATAATCGTATTCCCATCAGTCATGGTAAGGATTTTTAGCGCACATTCACACACAAACATTAACACACATTGAAGGCACTTGTATATAACAATGACTAGGTCGCCATGGAAACCGTAAAGTGGTGGATTGTGGATGCGGGACACCGCGGCACGTGTTGATCCTAACCACAACGACACTGGACTACGTACCTCCGCTCGCCCGTTCCTGCTCGCGCGCCCCCGAAGACGCCAGGTAAGAGGTGAAAGCCGCTTGCAGTCACGTGGCCGCCGCAAACGTCACACTTCGTGAGTTGGGTTTCATTCGAAAGTAACGGAATATTTTGTTGTTTTTGGTGCGATCGGCCTGATGCTGTTGTGGCTCTGCCCTATTCAAAGTTTATCAAACTTAACTGACAGGAACACATTTCGAACAATGGTAATCCTTAAAGTGTGTGTGCGTGTCGAGTGACTATCATGATACTCTTAACAAGTGAAATCAATAAGGATATGCCGAACTCTTAAAATTCTTGTATCTAAAAAAAATATAAAATTTGTAATTTTCAAAAATTATGTCACACATAAAAACGACTCCGGAAGATTTCCCTGATTTTCAAAACGAAATCAATAATTCTTGTTCTTAAAAATATCTCAAACATACAATTTAACTACAGAAGAAACGCTGTTTTTGGCGTCCCAAGGCGTGCGTGACACATCGTGAAAGGTCCTGCTACTAACAGACTCCTCCCGTCAATCTCCATCATTCCGAAATTAATACAGTGGCGTACAGTGGCGCGAGTGTATTTTACCCAAAGATATGACACATGTTTCTCTATGTACGTCGACCCGCTAAATCCGTATCTGAAGCCAAAATTACCGACCACCCTCCACTGAAATTGTAGATTGTAAATTCCACGTTTTTGTTTGTTTGTTTGTTTGTTTGTTTAAAAGAAACCGGAGGGTAGTGGCGCAATTCTGGCTTTGGATTCGGATTCAGCGCGTCTACAAACATATAGAACCATGTGACAAGTCTTGGGTCTGACAACAACCCCCAAAAACAATTTGCTATTTAAAAACAAATTGGAGAATGGCGCAATGTAATGTGACACATTCGACTGAAACCTATTGAATAAAAAACTATCTTAATATCTTAATTTACCGATCACACTCGACTCACAGTCGGGCACAGTCGTACACTTAGGGTTGGGAAATATAATAACTAGGGAGCGGATTTTGATGACCTAATACGTCCTCAAAACGATCAATAAAATAATCTTAAAATGTTTTTAAAATACCCTGAAATAAAATAAAAAATTACGTCAATTTTTATCAAAAAAAATTCAGATATGTAACTCAATTTGTTGGATATGTTATTGATGAAATCGCAGTGGCAGGTCGAGGGGTCCATGCCCCCTCCCAAAGAAAGGCCTAGAGAAAAAAATTGGAATTACAAGAAAAAATTGTAGAAACGTCTAAAATAACCCCGAGTTCTGTTCTTAGCCTATTAGTTAAGAATGGGAATCCTGATTCTCGCTGTATTTTAGCTGAATGATACGTATGGAAAATGTCTTCGACTGTTCTCCAGAGGCTCACAGCACACCTCTCTTTCTTACTTCGCGACAACAGGTACCATGGCGACTTCCATATATTGAAGTGTGTCCGACGCAACCGGAAAGTCTTGACGAATTATACCGCGATTTCCGCAACTCTGCCACTGGCAAGTATCAGCTGTGGAGAGTTTCATCCAATCGGAAGCTTGAACGTCACCATAGTGATGTCACTATGATGACTTTTAAGCTTCCGATTGGATTAAATCGTCAACCGCTGATTTCTGCCAGGGGTAGAGTTGCATAAAACGCAGTATACGTCTCTCTCTAGGTGCCAACTGAGTGATCGTGGGTTGCTGTGACATTTCGCGCAATTACAGTGTGCCCGAAACAAAAGACGGGCATGGACCGCTTACATGCGCCTGGAGAAGGCGGGGTAATATTACTTAAGAAGAGAAAGAAAATATCTAAAACATATATATATATATATATATATATATATATATATATATATATATATATATATATAAAGTCATACAAATTCCCCCCTCAAAAAAATGTCTCTGGATCCGCCCCTTTTTGTAGTAAAGTTGCTACCTTAAAAAACACTTAAAATGAAGTACAGAAAATTGAGAAACCATATATAAGCAAATTTCTCACAGAAAAAGGAAGCCAAAAGTATTGGAACACGCCAACTCTTAAACACTTTAACGGCGTTTCTGGAAGAGTCTGCGGCCGCAGCCGTGTGTGGATTGACCTTCACCTTGTCGCACGGGCTCACCTGACAACCCTTAGCTATAACGGTTTTTGTATCAATTTCCTTTCTGGTATTCATCAGAAGTGTATGATTCTGAAATATTTGTCCATCAAATGTCAAATATGGGGCGTAAAGAAAAGAAAATAAGTGAAGAGAGAGAAACTATAATTCGCTTGCATAATGAATTCAGATCTTTGAGAGAAATTGGAAAGATTGTGTAAAGCTTATACACTATAGTGATTAATGTAATTGATAGGTACTGTGTTCGGAAACAGTGTCAAACAAACGAAGGAGTGGACGGTCATATTTGCTGAATGAACGTGACACAACAATTTTTTCGCGACATATATTTTATATGAAAAACTTGCTTCTAGAATAGTCACTTCTCCAAGTATAATTCGCATAATACTATGGAACGGTGGGTACCAGGGACGTGGGGCGCGTAGGAAATTGTGGATCAATAACATTAATAAAAAAAGCGTTTAGAATTAACTAACAAATATTGAACAGTTCTCAATAAATGTGGAATTAATTTACATTTTACTGATGAAAGTAAATTTAATATTTTGGGCGCAGTTAGGAAATGTACGGTGCGGAGGGAGAGAAACTCCGAATTTCATGAAGAGAACCTCCACTCCACAGTGAAATACAAGGGGGTTCTGTACTCGGCTGGGGGTGTATGAGTGCTTCTTGCGTGGGGAATCTTCACTTTATAAGTGGTAAAACGGACCATGCTATGTACATTTACATTGTGCAAAATTAATTACACAAAATTGCTAAAAAGTGGGCCTCAAAGACAATTTAATTTTTCAGCAGGACAATGATCCAAAGCTCAAGGCTTAAAACAAAAGAATGTGGATCCTTTGTATACGCCACCACAATTTCCAGACATCAATCCCATTAAATATTTATGAGATATTTTGGAGAAAAAATTGGAACAGACCAATTTTATATAAAAACTTTCTTTTTTATTTAAGGTCGCATCAACTTCTAGGTCAATAGCGACCACTATAGCTTGTAACGGTATGGTAACTGGGAGGATGACACGATATGATGATGACAATAGGGGGTGAAAGGACGAACACAACACAACCATACTCGAGGCTGGACTCGAACCCGCGATCCTTCTGCCCGACATCGCTACGCCGCTACTGTCTTAGCGACCTCGGCCACCGGACTGGCAAAAGCTTTCTTGAACGCACGCTCTAGGAGGAATCGGACAGTATCTTGCCACTTATGACGGCAAAGCTCGTATAATTAATGCCAAGACGAGTAGAAGCCATTATAAATGCCATAGGATATCTCACCAAATATTAATTTGTTTACAGTTACACTTTTATTTAACTTTTAACCGACGATCATGTGGCTGTTCCAATACTTTTGGCTACCTTTTTTCGCAACCTGAATTTTGTAAATTTTGTTTTAAATTTTCCAGTAAATTATGTTATGTTTGTGTTTGCTGATATCAATTATACAATATACTCTGTTTTCAATGCGACCTAAAATTTTTAATTTGTGCTCTATTTTACACCTGAAATTTATTAACTTTCTGAAATTTTCGAGCTGTTCGAATACTTTTGACACTCACTGTATACTTCTTTCATGTCCTGGGTTGTCGCTGACTAAGAATAATATTTAACTATAACTTTACATAATTTCCGATTATGTACATTTTGAATTTAAACAGTTTTATTATACAATATTATTTATGTGTATAGTCCTATATATAATTTCGCGGATCACAATCTCTTTACAATAATTGTAAGCCTTTTAAGAAATTATTTCTCGTTATACGAACGACGATTAACGCTGTACAATAATACACTTATCATCAACAGATTAACTTCACGAAGTTTGCTGTGAAATTTTTCAAAATATCTTATCAAATTGACAATAGTTAACTTTGACACTATCACATACTTAATATGTTGCAATTTTAACACTTAAAACACACTACAATATATTATGTAAATATATACTCATCACCAAACGTGAATGTCTTGCATAAAAGCGCACATCTAATTTACTCTGTCCGTTTACTGCCCACTGCCACCGAACTGCTCCAAGCGTGTCAAGAAATCGGTACCCTCGGGAAATCGGCACCCTAAGCTTGTGGCTGGCCCATATCTTACCAGGCGGAGGGGGGAGTAAATCATGCTTCGGCCTTGCTGCCTCTTAGAGGACAGTTGTGGTGACGACCGAGCGATTTAATACAAATATCAACAGAACAGATTATACAGAATAATGAACAATATGTCACTGAAAAGAATGTGGCATACAATTATTTTTAATATAATTTATCTTCACATATTTTTGTTCTCGTAACTTTTTCGGGCTACTGCCGGTAGCCCACAGTAACGCCACTGAATTAATAAGCCATTACGTTGATTCATTGCTATGACGATCATTAATCTTCATTATTTGTTTGTGATCTTTTAAGCCGTCTTTTTGCTAATCATCAGTATACAGTGTTCATTCATTTGCACGTAATTTGGTCTTATTTTCTTATTTTTGTTGATTTACGTCATTAGACGTTTGTCTGTGGTCAATGTTAGCACCTAAATTGTTCAGACGATTTTCTCCAAAATTGATATTCAACGTTCGTTCTAGAAGAACTTGAGGCCCAAGGAATTTGAAGGAGATTTATTTTAATTTCGGAGGTACTTTACACCACTCAACACTTTCAAAATTTTCTCAAAAATTGCTCCAAATGTTTTTATTATACTTTTTCATCATAGCGTAGATCCCATTTTCGTGCAAATCTCTAAATTTTCTAAAAATTGCAAAAGTTCACGTTTTTTTGTTATTGAAGAGAGAGTTTTTTTTACCTTGAAGAAAACCAAAGACAGATCTGAAAATAAGTTCATATACAATTATTCAAAAGTATGAGTAGATTTATTGTAATTTTGCGTGAAATACAGGCCGTTATTAAAAAATTAATTTCACAAAAAATGTTTCTACAATTTTTAATGGTGTTCCTAGAGTATTAGATACCTAAAAAATTACTCAAGTCCAAACTTGCTATATTTTTGAAAACTGGAAAAACTTGACATTGTAAAAGAACAATATTGATGCTAGAATTTTTTCCTTGATGAAACCTGTTCAAAAAAATAGGTCTCTTAAATACTTAAATACATGTACAATTTTTTTAAAGAGTAGTTTTTGTGTAATTTGTTTTTAAAAGTAAAGTCAATTTATAATGAATTTATTTCTCAAAAAGGACTCCAAATTTTTTCTTTAAATATTTTTCTCTGATATAGTAAATGTCTCATGAAATATGGTGCAGGTTTCATTTTGGGAAAACTCAGTATTTTCGAAAACTGCTTACCAAAAATTAGCATTGTAAAACTACAAATTGATTGGAATAAGGTTAAGAGGGAGGTCAGTGGGAGCAAAACAAAATTAAACCGTGATTGTTTGCCGACGTTTCAGAAAACATATTTCCAACCTCATGGCTATAAAAAATGAGAAGGAACAAACAGTGTTACATGCAGATACCTTTGTTAATCTGACTCCAATAGATTATTTACGATTTTTTTTGGATTCTCCATGTTACAATATTGGTGATAGAGATTTTTTTCTTAATGAAATCTGTTTATAAAAGGTAGTATTGAAATAATGCCAATAAAAGTTTCTAAATTTTTGAAAATGGAAAATTAAATGTTCAACTTCTTTTCAAGGGTGGGGAAGGTGCACTTTATTGGCGAGGATGATAGAGTGAGGGTAACAATCCCGGCATGTTAACTCTAACCTTTTGCAGGTTCAATTTAGTATTATAATTTTGCGTATCCTATACAATTAATATGAGAAGTATGTGATGTTGTTGCCCCCCTTTGTTTCAATTTTATTTACCTGTTACACACCTTTGTGATAATTGTGTTATTTGTTAACTACAGTGTTATTGTCTCATGCAGTAACATAAGTCAGTTCTTTAAGTAAATAAATATGTTGTGTATAGTTATAGCTGCTTATTAAACGTAACTAGTAGTATTACAGAATGACATAAACTTTCTCCTACTAGTCAGTTTTCTAATCTTTTTATTCTAGACTAGCTTTTCAGTATTGCCCCACACTTTTCCCACCTGCTACCTTTCCGCCTTATTTTTTTCACGTTTTCTCAATTTTTCAGTCTCTTAATAGTAGAATTGAAATATCTCTTTAATAATATTATAGAAAAGTAAAACAGTCATAAAAGAGAAGAGCCATTCTCGAGAAAAAGCTGTTTGACCGGTACTGAAAATGCTCAATTGTGAGATCATTTTCGTAGAAATGTAAGGTTTTTGAGAAACACCATCAGCAATCAATTGAAGCACTTGTATTCACAAATGCAACACTGTATAGAAAATGACTGTAGTGTAAATATTAACAACATATTTAGAAAAAAACATTTGTGTAATTTAAAAAATCAAAAGAATAAATCAAAATGAAGTTAATGCCATTTTATGTAGTGTATTTAGCACTATATGTACAAAACATTTAAAGAACAAATTTCAAGGCATTTTTGAGAGAGTGTCATTCAAGCATTTTTGAATGTGTGAAAGTTTGAGTTCACTTTTACAGAAAAATATTAACTTCCAAGAAACTTAATAAGGCATCATCTGAAGTACTTGTTCTCATAGATGTAATACTGGACTCAAATTGCCTGTAATGTAAAGATTAATGAAGTGAGAGATATTTTAAAGAAATAATTTTTGAAAAATCAAAAAACTGTGTCATCATCTAAAGATCTAATTTGGAAGAACAGATTTTATTCATATCATATCTAATCTATATCTTCTATTCTCTAGTTATTGGAAGACATCAAAAAAATTTACAACTCTTGAAGTTTTTACCTTGCAATTTTTGAAAAGACAGGTTTTCCAACGAAACCTAACTCTAAACAATTTTTACGCTTTATGAAGACAATAAAAAGAAAATTGAGAAAAAATTGAAAATGTCCTTGCGGCCTTATGTAAAGTAAGTACCGTAAAAATTTAAACATCGGCTTCAAATTCGAATGAATCAGTCAGATTGATTGGGAATTATCAATGTTGGTGAAAATTCTACTAGACTTGTTCACAGCCAGTCCACAGACGGACGTTTTGCCATTAACCTAGTTTTGGGTATCAAGAGCCTACAACAAATGGATTCCGAGAATAGCCCGGTTGGAGGGAGTAAATTTCTACATACTACTACAATTTTCTATATCCAGTTTGTTGGTATCAGGGTACCCCCAAACATACTTAAAAATTGATTACAAAAATGATTTTGAGTATATGAAGTTCTACTATGTTAGCTTTACATTGTTAAAATCATTTTATGAAATAGGTGAACCTAAAGAAAAAGGAACATTGTCCTAAGACATTTAGTAGAAGGAGAATGTGTAATAGAGGAAATAATTGATAAATATTACTGCAAATAATATTAAAACAACCACTGAACATGAATATTACCCCTAGTGAGTGGTTGTTTATTTCAATAGTTGTTTTTAAAGGCTAATGTGATCTCTTGAGAATGATAATCTGTGCCAGACTCATGTAAAACACTTGACTCATGTTAACTTCTTCACATATGAGTCATTCCTCATCAAATTGCACAAATTTAAAGAACACTTGATGTCTCAGACTTTTAAATGTTTTTTTTTATGAAGAGTGTAAGCAAAAACATGAAATATGCCTCTTTAATTTTACCCAAAGATGGTTTTCCAAGACATTAATTTTCAAAGATTTTTTAAAAAATGCTCGCAACGATTAATTTAATCACTTGTAACTCGTGTTGTAATTGTGATAAAAATTTAACATTTTGCAACATTAACGAAAAAATTTGCTTTTCATTTGATGTATGTATTGAAATCACTGTTTTATTTTTATGCATTTTCAAGAATGTCTTCACTATTTGATTTTTATTTTTTAAATTTGTTTCTTAACTCAACAATTTAAAATTAAAAAAATGTATTCTCTGAAGTGTTTTACATGAGTCTGGTAAGTTTCAAATTGGGTGGTGATAGAATTCTGAGATATTAAATACAATAAAAATTGATCTTTGCTGTTCTGTGGCAGCATCTGCCAGAGCATCACCCCCCCAAGGTCATGCTAATCAGCAGTAGACTGTTACCATCATTATAAGGTCACAGAGAAATAAATAAAAATATCCTTTCATATCTTACAATGCTTCTGACAGGTACTAATAATGATGTTTAATTTCTAATTCAAAATTATCAAACGAATCCAGTTTAGTACTAAAATGGAAAATGTTTGAAATTTATAAAAATGAAAAATGAATGAAAAAAAAAAAATTAAAATTGAATGAACTGGATACATGAATTCATATAATTTGAAGGTTTAGTAATGGATAAACTTATGCACTACAAGTGGGTTAGATTTTAATTAAAAATTGAAAGAAGAAGTCATTAAAATGTTGGAACAGCAATGGTCAATAGCAAATTATATTCTCATTAATTATTGAATTTTTACAACAGTTTTACTGCCTAATTGTCGGTTCACTTACAAACATGTTTTATTTAGGCATTTAACTTTATTGATGAGGAAAAACCAGGAAAAAGAAAGGAATAAGTATGTTCCACATATATAAAATAAATCTAATAAACAATTAATTAATGCTATATTGGATTTTCTAAACAATATCAATAAAAATTAGTATCTAGAAATTAGGTTGACTAATTAATACAAATTAATGAACTACATGTAAATTTCACATATATTGATATATAACCCATCCTCCTCATCAGAATGGCGACTTAAAGCCAATTTCTAGCATAGAAACACATGTCAAAATAATGGAGACATAGAATTTCACAATATTGACAACATATAAACAATTGCATTTTTAGAAAATGAAAAATATTATGTGAAACACTGCAACAAAGAAAACTTAAAAACGTATCTAATGTTCAGTGCACAATAAATTCATTTAATTGTTGTTCAATCCCTTTTTAAATTTTGGACAACCACAATAAACACTTCCAAAAACTTTTACATAATAATTTTGTTTATTTGCGTACTATTCTTATGAATTTTCAGAGACTGTTCTGTCTCCCTCATCAGGTAATACTGAAAATTGTAATATGTACAAGTAATATATACAAAAATATATACAATATCTACAAATTATACACAAACTAATCTGAATTTTAAAAATACACGTTGGAGTGCAGTCCCGACACATTGCAGTAGAATGTTTAAATTGAGTTGTTGCAAAGTTGAAGGAATAACAGAGATAGTTGAAGTCGAAATGTTTGATCCTAATGGTAAAAAAGGGAGGTGTTATTGCTGAAAAATATATAAAAGCTAAAAGTAATAGATATAAAAATGTATTGCCAAAAAATATTATAAAAATATTTATGAGAACATATTTAGTATGTTGTCATAAATCAAAAATTTAGATTTATATTTTTGTATATATTACTTTTAGTTTTCTAGATATAACAACAGGTGAGCTTTCACTGGGTACAGTATAGATTTATTTGTTTTTTTTTAATAATTTTGTGAAAATCATTTTGGCTTCATTGAAATATTTTTATAATTAAATTTTCAGTTGTACCTGATGAGGGTGGCAGAACAGTCTCCGAAACATTGTAAGAATAGTACACAAATAAATAAAATAATTATGTAAAAGTTTTTGAAAGTGTTTATTGTGTTTGTCCAAAAAAAAAAACTGGGGACTGAATAACAATTCAATAGACTTATATTGTGACAACCAAATCAAAACTTAATCTTAATAATCACAATAAATTCAGTGTACAAGGATGTTATTTATTACAAGAAGAAAAATATTTGCTAAAAAATATTTGAGTAAATAGTAACACAAAAACAATAACGTTTTCAAGGAAAAAACATAAGAAACTATGGAAAAATGTACATTAGTTACCAAATTTTAAACAATAAACATGCTACTTAACTTATGTACTTGAAACTCAACCTTATGTACTTGATATCAACCAAACTCCAAATTGTCCAGCAGAAAAAATTACCAAGAAACTTTGCTTCACATTACAGTATTCAAAATAATAAGTATCAGTAAAATGTACATTCAACACCAATAAAATTTACAAACAAAATTTACATTATTAGAAAAACATTAAAAAACTCACTTAAAAATGAAATATTTCCTAAAATCTTGAATTGTTTAAAAGTCAATTTTGACATTATCCATAATACTTTTAGTTGGGAAATCATGTTGCTCAAATTTTTTGTCTTGAAGTAAATTATTTAAGTTATAAATATTCAAAACAAAATTTGGAGAAATGGAAACTTCTTAAAGATCTTCATGAGTGTCTTGTTGATTTCCAAGTGGTCCATATTTATTGTGTAATGGAATTCAAGTTGTAGTTGTGTTGAAATTAAAAGGAGTAGATATTTTACTTCATTGGTGAAGTAAAAATGAACCTTCTCTCTTTCTTGAGTCACTTCAGGTTGAGGTATGGAACAAGAAGATCAGATTGACAATCTGATAAAATAGTTGAAGGTAGGATATTGCAAGAGATAGCTGGTTGTAATGCTGTAAATACACTGTATTGAGGCACTTGGCTTTAAAAACTAGGTAAGTTACAACATCTATGATCTTGAGATAGAGGTGATGAAGAATCATATATTATTGAAAATTTTTTAGGAACATTTTATAATGCAAATAACATCATACAATATTACCCTCATCATGACCCTACTATTAAAACTCCCACAGTTTTCTTAAAAAATATACTATATTACTTACTCAAATGAAAATATTTTTAATGAATTAAAAAAAACCAACATATCCTGTTCAAAAAGTATATAGATTAGCCTAATTAAAAAAACGTGAACCTATAGAAATTTGTTCAATAGAGCTTACTGCAGACTTAAAGCTTCTAAAATCTTCAAATTGGAAAAAAAATGTTCATAGGGTAATAAAAGTTCATGCAAAACTTTCAAGTAATCAACCTATTCATTGTAAGTGATGCCAAAAATTGAGTCATACACAAACCAATTGATTTGATTAATCACTTGTTGCATAAGATATGCTGAAAATCATTATTATTTCAACTGTCCACTTCCAAAAACAACGCTCGTACTTGTGTCAATTGCCTTATCATACAGCTAATTGCAAATGTTACCCAATATTTAAAGATTAACTTCAATCAAGTTAACGTAATAATTCAAATTCACATCCATTAATAAATAACAATTAGCATTCTCCTTCTCCAAAATTTAATGCACAAAACTTTCAACACTTTACACAATCACAAATCTTTCAACATACCAATATGTACTATTCAAAATCTCCCTTCAGGAACAAAAGCTACCACATCTCCAACACATAATCACACATCATCTAAATTCTCTTACTCTGATGTATTAAATCAAAACCCTTCTACTTCAAATTACATATCTTTAATTTCCAACATAGTGCAACAAATTATTTCTACAATTACTATCCCACAAATTCAGACTTCATTACAAAACTTCTTCCCTCCACTTTTTAATGTCTATTAATAACAATACAAATATAAATATTATAACACCATTAAACTGGAACTCTTAGGGTCTAACACAACAAAAAATATTTTAAATCACTTTTATCATTTTATAATATTGACATACCATGTACTTCTGAAACCCATCTAACTCCTAAAGAAAAACTGTTCTTAAAAGTTATAAAATTTATAGAAATGATAGAATTTCTGATGATGCTTCTCGTGGAGTAGCAAATATAATAAATTCTTCTATATTTAATCAATAAACATTTTCCCTACATCTGACATTTTAAAATATATGGCGTAGGAAATTAAAATAAATAACCATATTTACTCTCGATATTCTATTCATAAACCTACAACCCTTGGCTACTCAAATATTTTAATATTCTAACGTTTCTTAGTGGTGAATTAAAACATCGGTAACAAAGACGTTTATTTTGTTTCTTAATGATACATTAAATTCTTTATTTATTTACAGATAGGTTGCACTGTCCTTGTGTTCTTTACTTGGTTATTACCTTGCACACGACTCGCTTCTCTTGATTACTTATTTACACTGTTCACTTCTTCTACACTATCGCACAGTCCGATGCACTGTCCACGGTCCATTACGCTGGCCACAGTTCACTCTGGCTACAGTTGACGGCGCTGATCACGGTCCTCTCACCCATTGTTCTCCGCAGTGGCGAATTTATACCTGGCTGGCGCCCGCCTGGCCCTATCCGGAACTTGCATCATACTTCTACGCGACTAACCCGGAACCGTCCTATTCCTGAGGCGCCGGCAGATGACTGAATCCGCGCAGCGAATTCCGGCAGATGATGCAATATTCGTAACAATATCATCTTTTAATATTCTAATCTACCTATATTCCTGTAAAACTTCAACAGCAAAAACCCTTTTTGGAAATGCAACTCAGCAAATCCTCAATATCTGCAACAAATCTATAATTCAAAGTAATTTAGACCTACAGTAACATGAGGTTACTTTGCTCCACTTTTTTGAGGTAGGATTCTAGAGCGATTTAAAAAATTACATTTTTGTAGAATTTTTCATTATTTTATAATTTTATTAGCTAGTAGTATCTATTAATATTACAGTATGCCACAAAATTTACTTAAGCTTTTTATATTTAATTTGTAAATGTGTGGAGCAAAGTAATGGTAGGACGGGGATACTTTGCACTCGCCTTCAAAAGTAAGAGTTACAGATGACTTTTTGTGTTTAAAGGCATTGTATGACCTTTATTGCAATAGAAAATACATTCTTATCAGAATCCAAGTAAGAATAATCTCAAGTTGTTTTGCACGAACCAAAAAATATTAAATAGTACCTAATATCCAAAAAAACGTTTCATCAGTGGCGTGCATTCAACCTCAGCAACCCCAGAATTGCTGCGCGCGCATCTACTTCACTGAGCCTGTGGCAGGTTGCGGGCAGGGGGAATCCGTAGCAGATAATATTATAAAAGCCAGCTACATAGGGATTGATGTTACCCCCCTCTTTCTTGCTTCAGATGAAGCCTTGTCTGCCTCATGATCGCAGTACTCGCCGCCACACATCACATGAATGCAAAGAAGGCATCTCACATTTATTCGTAAGCCAGAACTATCGCAATTCATCATTATTTTAAATAGCATGTTTGTCAGTATAAATTACCGTAGCGTTTGTCGAGAAGTTTTAACTTATATAATGATTCCTAAACACATAATTCTCTCTCGCTCTAATGAGAGTGAACCAGAATGCTCCCAATATATTTTATTAATTATATTATGTTTATATATATAAGTTGTTCTGACACACGTGATCATAACACGAGATTCCTCGAATTTTCGAATAGCATACCGTACCCTCAAGAGAGTCAGTGTGTATGGCAGGGCTGTGCGCGATGTGGTAAAAAAAGAAAAAGCTATGGTCGAAACAGAACTAGTGAAAAAATATTATCCACTTTAGCTTATTGAATCATTTCGGCTTGGGGACACACACATTCACTTTTCGAGAGAGAAAAAAACTATTCAGTATTTTGCCAGTCATGAAACAAGAATGGGGTTTAGTTTCCATTTATTACTGTGGCTTTTGCAGGAAGTAGATTTCATTTTTCTGTACTGTAAGTCACTATTTACTTTACTTTCGTGAAAATACATCTGGTGAGGAAGTGATAATTGCATGTTGAAATTATTGATTTTCAAAAAATGTTGTGTTTCACAGTTGTGGTAAAGAATCTCCTGTTGCGCGACTACTTTGTATACGGAAGGAGAGGGAGAAGCTGGCTGGTCCAGGTTTGGCCGCTAGCAGCTGAGGTTGTAACCGCATGCCCCAGCGTGTAGTACCTAAGAATGTAAAAGTAAGACAGGTAATTGGAAGAAACAACTTAATACATTCATACAGTTCTTATTCACATTCCTAACTCAAAAATTCAACAACAATATTTGACAATGGTGATTTGGTCCACTTTTGTTGCGGAGCAATGTATCCCAAAGGATAGTATCGCAAAAAAGCCTCTTAGAAAAATTGCTTTCTCATACTCATAAAATACAGAACTAAAGCATGATATAGAGGCACAAGTAATGAATTCATAAAATGATCACAATTTATCAGTAAATTGTCTTCATTTTACTGAGTTTTTAAATGAATTCTAATTACGCTTTTTCTCCTGAACGCAAGCATTTCTTTCGCCTGGCATAAATCTGACACTGATGACCGATGTGAAGAAACTGGCCTTTCAATACTAAGAATGTGAGTTCCTGCTCCAAAAATAAATCCCTACATAGTGATACAGCTTCTTAGATTATACATACAAGCCAATGAAACTTTTAACGCACCTGACGCAAAGTGTGAACCCAAGGAGCAAATTAACCCCATGTTACAAACGTTTTTGAAACCAACCATGACAATATCATGACAATATAGAACCAGGTATTTTAGATATAGAAAATACAAAAAAATATAAATCTACAATTCTTTAAATCTCGACTTCCTAAATTAGATTCCCAGCCCTATTAAAATATGTTTTAATTCTTCACTATTAAAAATTTATCACCTTTCTTCATAACTTGATCTGGGCTGTCCGGCTGACGCCGCGTCGAAGGTTGAGATGCCGACGTTTCGACCAACATATCGGTCTTCTTCAGAGCTGTAGCAAAATCAGTATGCCATTCGAATCAACGGCCATTGTTGCTTGTTGCAACTCATTGTTGAAACGCCGCAATGATACCAGAAGGCGAAAGAGACAACCGCCATTGGTTCGTTTTAATATAACCAAATCATTTAATTTACAGCTAAAATGCACATCGGCCTTCATTGGTAGATTTATGTAGAACGTGAATACACTGAATTCAATGGCAGAAAGCTGTTTTCGTTTAAAACATTTGAATAAAAAAATATTTATTTTTTGCGCTTCGTTTGTTTAAAAATTCTTCAAAGGTTGTTGATGTGTAAGGCAGAAAATTGTCATATTGTAATATTACATAACCATTAATATATCGTGAGAAAGTATGTGCTGTTGTAACACCACTATTTTCAAAACAAAAAGATAACTATTATTAATTATCATAATTGATTTCCGGCATCATCACAAAAAAGTAATGTAATTTATAAATGACTCAACCTCCTGAAAAATATAAATGAATAAAATTAATTTCCAACTAATGACAGTATATCACTAAACACTAGTGGTGCTGCAGAATAGCACAGACATTTTCATTCCAAATAGTTTCCTAATTTCTTTGGCCGGGGCTAGCTCGTGCCAGCTGCTCCCAAACATATTTATTTTCACATTTATACAATTTTTCAGTTTCCTGATGGCAGAAAAAAAATCACTTTAAGAATATTAAAGAAGAGTAAAACCTCAACCTATATTGAACTTTTGTTGCAAAATTAGGAGCAGTTTTTACAAAAATGGCGTTTAAGCGTTTCTGTAAATGCGAAATTTGAAGCTCTTGTTCACAAAAAACTATTGAGTTTTCGAAACACTTTATTGGAAGTCAATTAAAGAGCTTCCACTCACAAATGCAAAATTTTGAGGACGAGAGAGATGTCAAAAAATTACATTTGCGTAATTTTTGAACATTTGCGTAAAAGAATATAGGGTTCATATCATCTTACATAGTCCATTTAGCTCTATCCTTATCAAAAGTTTAAAGAAAAGATTTGAAGCCTCTTCGAAAAAATCTTTTTTTTTTATTATTTCACATATTGCTCGCAATATTGTGCGAAAACTACTAAAATTTTCAAAAAGATATACCTAACCTTAATGAATGAACTAGTTGTGAAGAAAAACTTTTACTTGAAGGAAAAATCTCTTTCTTCAATATTGTAATAGAGTTAACAGAGAAAATCGGACCTACGCCATCTTTATAAGTGTATTTTATTCTATTTTGTTCAAAAAATTTAAAGAAAAAATGTTAACCCATTTTTGAGAAAAATTTTAAAATGTTCCTAGGGCTTTATGTAAAGTACCCTCAAATTTTAAAGAATGTTTTTCAAAATCGTAGCACTTCTAGTCGAGCCAGAGCGACTGGGGAATATCCATTTTGAAAACAATCCTACGCATGATATCATAGATCGGCTATGAGAGTTTTGAAAATACGCGTTTTTTACGCAGCATTACATAACTTTCTCTACTAACTTTCTCTACTCTTTTACTAACTACGTATATTACTCCGTATGTACGTACGTATACGAGAAAGTAATAAAGTCATAAACTTTTAATATTACTGCCTCGCTTACCAAAACTAGTGAAGCTGTAGAATTGCACAGACTGTTTCACACTAGTTAGTTACCTAATTTCTTCGGTCGGACCTAGTTTTTCTGTCTAGGCAGATATCTTTTGCCTGTTCCATCTGTCGGCCCCCAAAGTAGATTTTTTGAAATTTTCTCAATTTTTTGGTTTATTAATAGTGAAACCGAAATATTACTTTAAGAATATTAAAAAAGAGTAAACCTCGTTCTAAATAGCAATTTTCACTGAAAAGTTTGGAGAACTTTTTAAGAAAATGGCATTACCGTAAATGCGAAATTTCCAGCTCTTTTTCACAGAAAATTTTTGAGTTTTCGAAAAACTTGATTGGAAGTCATTAGAAACACTTCTATTTCCAAATGTAATATTGTTTACAAATTGCTGAAAATATGCATATTAACGGCGTCAGATATATTTTACAAAATTACAGTTGTGTTTTTTGTAAAAACAGAATTAAACAGCAAAATGAATCATATACCATATCAAACAGTGCAATTAGCATAATATAAACGGAAAATTCAAAGAAAATATGTGGAGTCTTTTAAAGAAAGTAGCGATTGAGCCTTTCTGATAATGCGGAATTTTGAGTTCGTTTTCACAGAAAATTTTGAGGTTTTGAAAAACTTTATGAGATTATTTAAAACACATATACTCGTAAATTAAATAATGTGAACAATCGCCGCTAATGTAAATATTAATGATGTGAGAGAAGTAAAAAAATTACTTTTGATGTTTTAATAAACAAAAAATAGAGCAATATTGTGTTTATGCCATCGTATAACGTGCTTTTACCACTATCCCTATCGAAATTTAAAGAAAAAAATTGGAGCGTTTTTCAGAATACCTTGTTTTTGTATTTTTTTAAAATTGCAAATATTGCACGCAATATTACGCAAAAACTACCAAAAGTTTCAAAAACGTACATGATCTTAACGAAAGAACTAATTAAGGACAACAAATTTCATTCGAAGGAAAAAACTCTATTTTCAATTTTGTTGTTGTTGGAAGACGCCGAAAATGGCACACTTCTGAAATTTTCGAAAATTCTGATTTAATCGTGAAAATCGGACATATGTCACCTTTTAAAGTGTATTTTACTCTATTCTTACAAGAAATTTAAAGAAAAAAATTGGAGCTGATTTTGAGAACATTGTGAAAATGTCCGGGGGGCTTCATATAAAGTACTCCCAAATAATGAAGAATGTTTTTGAAAATCGCATCGCTTCGAGTCGAGCCAGATCAACCGATGAATATCTATTTTAGAAAAAATCATACGTATTATTTAGACGCTAGTTGTGTTCACAGACGGACGGAGAGACGTTTTGAAACAAAAATCCTTTTTCGATGTCAGGGGACCCCAAACGTATATTTCCGTTGAAATCTCTAAATCTATTTTCCGCAGCATTACCAGCACAACTTTCCCTATACTACGTATATTAGTCAGTAGTACTGTGGATCGTAGACTTTGCCAGACAAGTCCTCACCCGTCCAGACGCCCAGCTGCGCGAATTGCGCGTGCGGACCTTGTCCAGGAGGCCGCGTACGTGCAGAGAGTTGCACCGGCAGATGCGCGCGTGTGGGAGTCTCTCCGGGGGGGCCGAAGGAGAGGAGAATCACGCATTCCTCCTTCCGGTTCCGCGCCCGGATGTCGCACCGCCCCAAGCGGCTCCCCCACACTCACCTGCCGGCCTCCCGTGTCTGCGGCTGCTGGAAACCATTTCTATATGGCGGCCCCCGCCATACCCACGACAGCGGCAGGGCGAGGAGCAGGATGTGGAAGACCCAGCCGCCCCTGACACTGAGCTGGACGGAACGGCGACGGTGAGGACGACTTCTGAGCGGATGGTGGCGCGGAGGCCGAGTGCCTGGATATAACGCCAGACGAGGATCCTCCCCGAATCGGCGCAGTTCCCCGCTACTGCCTCCGCGCCAGACAGTGCCCCTGAGGGCCGTGTGCATGAAAGTAGTCGCACCTCACCGCCCCATGACTGCGAAGGCGTGCTTCCCGCCATCAGGTCCCGAGGACACACGGAGGACGCTGTCGTCGTTGCCGCTACTGCCCCTCTCATAGCAACATCTCGCTCATGACATGATTGTGCATCGGATGGAAGATGAAGGAACACCGCCAGGAAGGGGCAAGCAGTATTTGGTCGAAAACCGAACCGACAGACCTAAACACCCCTGCAACTTCCAGAGGTGGCTCGACTGCGGACGGCGACCCTAGTGATGAAGGCCTGATTACCGCGAAATCCCGGAGGCAATTTGTCATGCGGAATCTCTATCAGACAACGAGTGGAAAAATATGTCAAGGATTGCGCAAGCAGGGCATCTTTGCGTCGACCCTAGAAGGACAGGGACAGAATTCTTCTTACTTCCTGCGGTCTGGGGCCAACATGCGCCCGCCGGTGTATAAATTCGTCCATGCGGCCCGGCTGAATTGCTCCAAAAAATTAAACCATAATCCACAATGTGGTTTCAAATTCTGTCACTGGAGCTGAGTGCGCGAGGCTAAAAACCCCACCCGCGAGACTATTCCGCACGTTGTATCTGAGTTTCGCTTCCACTCGCAACGTGGCAGCTACGTCACAACCGAGTGCTTGGACATGTACTGGACGCCGCTGACGGATGGAGTGTCCTCTGTGAGAACCAGGTGGACCCGCAGGGGAACAGACCTGACTTGGTGGTTGGACACCGCCATCGTAATTGATGCAGCGGTCGCGGGGGCATATAAGGGGCGTCCGCGCGTGAGATACGACGAAAGGCTAAAAAAATATGAGTACCTCCTGGCCCAGCGCTGCTCCTGGTCCAGCGCTACCGAGTGGCGGAGTTTCACTTAGTGGGGTGGGAGCCTTCGGCTAGTGGCGTGGTGACACTGACGCCACCCTAAAGAAATTCGTCTCGGAAGAGAAGATAAAAAATTCCCTGAACGCATTGTCGCCGAGGTAGCCCCGCTTGTTACGCCCTCATTGACCAAACAGCCCTGACGCCTTTTGAGTACCGGGCATCCACACGACCTAATGCGCAGCGGCTGGCCACTTCCCACCATACTCTGGCACTGTATACAACGACCCCGCCCTGAAGTGCACCACCGATCACAGAGACAACATTCATAGTATCTGTGGAGGAAGAACTGTGCTTGTACCTCTCCAGAAGGCTCTATAATAGGTCAATAGTTAAGTGTGACGTAAGGTGTAATAGAGGAGCAAATAGGTCCGCAATTGCATGCCACACCATACAAGAGACAGTGGCAAGTCGAGTTGGCAGACTGTAAGGAACACGCAAATAGTGAAAGTGATGAGAGTAATGTACATAATGTAAATATGTTAAAAGTAAGCGTAGAAATAGAAATGTATATAAGTTTAAAATATGTTAGATTTTAAGCACCCCCACCCTCATACATGAGTACGCAATATAAAGTAATAAACTATATAAATACGTATACATACCGGAAATTAAAAAGGAAAAAACAATTAATAATCAGAAATGAGCTCTGTTCGAAAACTCAAGGGAACATAATGCGCCTAAAGAGGGAAGAAAGGAAAACTGAGGGAACCGTGATTACTGCCAAAGAAGGAAATGCTGCTGATGCATGTATCTTCTGCAACGAGTTTTAGACAAATAGCAAGGGGATCGGAAGCTGAATACAGTGTTGTACCTGTCAAGGTTGGGCACATCAAGCCTGCTCCAATGCTGAAGAAGTGATGATACTTATTTGTGACTTTTGTGCGTCAGTTCGGCCATAATTTGTTACTGTACAAAATAAAATGTTAATAAAAAACAAATTTACTATATGGCAAGGTGTTTATTCTCACGTTTCGTACTTTCAATTGTTAACTTAATTTGAGTATTGACGTAAATGTTTTGTATTAAATGTCTTCAATATTTGATCATTATAATTGTAATGGGACGGTCGCACGCGTCAGTTTGCGACGTGTATTTTAACATTTTATTCAATGTAACTTTGCTGAGGACCAATGAAAGAGGGCCTGGAAAGTGCATCTTTCGCTACCTGTGAGGGTGTAGGAAGCGTCGGGGACGCGGAGGCATGCAGCTCCATTGTCTCGACAGAGGCAGGCCTCGGCTGCCGTTTCAAAACCCAGTAATTCAACGGCGCCTGTCTTAGAACTCGGGTGACGTTTGAGTTTCAACCGAACGTGGCGAACCTCAACGGTCATCAATGACGCCACGATTAGGTGGAAGAAACCGCGTGATGCGCGACCGCCAATCGCGGAAAACGACGCGGGGGAAGGCCACGTGACCACACGTACCTGAGGAGGTAGGCGCAGCACACAAGCTCGGTCATTTCGATATGGGAGGCGAGAGCGATCAGAAGTGTCATTCCGATAAGGGAGGTGACAGCGAGCAGAAGTGCCCTTCCGAGGTAGGGTCGAGGGCGAGTTTCTTTGGCTTCTGGGTGGACGCCGATGAATGCATTGCTGCGTCGCCGTGTCCCGCTAAGGTGCATTGCCGCGCACCGCGAGATGCCACAACACCGCCGCGCCGCCGCCCGAATGCATCATCATCACATCGCAGGCCGCCTCTGCGGTCGCTAGGGCATGGGCATGGGACGAACGCCATGGGCAATGTCTGTGGGTGCCCGAACGTGAGCACAGGACTGACAACGGGACCGAGGCGCAACCACCGCTGCCCTGAGACACGTCGCCAATGCCCGGAACATGCGTTGCTAACTCCCGGGACTCACCATTGTCCTGCCGCCCCGACCGCCTTGCTGATGGGCAAAGAGGTGAGGGGAGACGCTGCCGTCGTCTGACTGCCCCGCCGCCTGACCGCTCCATGCCAGACACAAGGGCGAAGGGCCGCCGCTACCGTAACCGGCCGACGGGAAGGTCATGGCCGAGGGGAAGGGCGCCACCGTGCTTCAAAGGACGAACTCTGGCCCGTACGGCCACATGTAAGATAAGTTAGTTGTAAGCTTGTTTCAAGAAGTATTTATAACGAGAGGATTGAATGAAAAACGAGTATTAAATCCACCTTTGAAAATGCAGTTGTGTCAATGCAGTGCTAGGACGAGAATAAAACCCTATCACTCATGCCTCCCTTGAAAGAATCTACAGACTGAGCAGCTGGCTCAACGCTGGATAGCCATAACCAGGCAAACAGGTAAGTCGGGGCAGCCACACGGATGGTGTGGTTACATAATGAAGGTACCCCATTTTAGCCAACCGGTTGTCCAAAACAGGGACATTGTACATTTTCACGAAAACGTTCTTTTACATCGAAATCAATATTTTGTAAACACAAAAATTTACCATTACTTCTGACTGTAAGTTCTACTTACCATCGAAATGTTTTTCAAACTGTTTTTACCGATAATTTGTTCGTTATAAGTGAAAATATATTAGCGTCCCCATTTTGGACGACTTTTACTTACCGCGCGACTGGATCGTCAACTCCTGTGAACTTCGCGGCAAGAGAGAGCAACGAAAGAAGGGCGAGGTGACTCAGGTTACCCCACGCCGCGTCACATTTCCTTTGCGACTATAGTTCTCGGAAAAGCCCAGAATGACTTCAAAGAGACGCGACCAGTTACATACATAAAAGGGTTCCTCGAAACTGAGATGCACTGAGAAGAGTGAAATATTATAATCATATCTTAAATACAGGGACCGAAACAGCATTGGCGCGTCTCAAGCATTCTTCATACATGATACCACAAAGATTTTACGTAATATCAATCACTAGTCACAATACATTTCTTTATTGTTTGGATACACTAATAATAGAAGATATATAATATTACACAACCATACATCTGAAAGTGGAATAATAAAAACACTAAACTTATTTCCGCCAAGCCATGACGACCTCAGTAAATACAAGATTCGGATGTGTGTTGGCCGCTACATTTTAAAGGCGGAAACAAGAAACAAACGACAAGCTCAATCGCAACGTTTATCGTACACAATACTGAAATCCAAACTTCCCCGATCCATAACCTTCTAAATATTGAGAGAGAACATAAACTTTGCTTCTGAATTCATCAATATTGATTTTGAGTTGTCACTTCCAGACGGGTTTCCTCTCGATTTGACTTCGCCATCATTGTCTTAATTGGTACGTCTATTGACACTTCATTTCAATTACTGTTACAGAAACATTGTACAAAGCGTGTAAACCTTCTAACAAATTTCCCTGTGTACTCGTGTTTCAAGGCGTCATTAATTTGGGAAAGAAGTAGTTTTAGTCAGGTTAGAGAGTAATTTGTCTTTTCTCCAACTTAAGTATATATTTTTGTATATGTATAAATAGGTATATTGTAACTTTCTCGCCTTGGTAGAGCTTGCCCGGCTCTCAGTCGGCAGATGTAGCTTCTAAACCTCTGAAATGTTGATGGGGGAGGGGGAACCAATGCATGTTTGGGATTTCCTACTCTTACTACCATTGAAACAGAACATAATTGGAATAATAAATACTTAATTTAATTGGGTAGTAGAAATATATAACTCATTTTACAGTGAATCCTGGCTCACACAATATTTCCTTTACAAATTAAATACATCCTCTCCTCACATACAAGTCAATTAATGTTCCGCCCTTTTTGGTGATTTCACCAGGGTCCTTCCATGCTGACGAAGGCCTGTTCATGGGCGAGGGATCGATTGATCGTCCGCACGGAGCTTCTGTTGGTGTGGACTCCGCGTGAAGACACATAAGCACAGCTGTCCTCACCCGTGTTCACCGGCGGCGGAACGGCGCGGCTAAAGCAGTGTTCCCGAGGAGACGCCGCGGGTCGTGCGCGTTAGTGCCTTGATCGCGGTTAGCTGCCGGCCACACGTACGAATCGGCCCCGTAAACAAAGTTTCTTCATTTCCTCGCGGATAAGAATGGTGTGAAGCGAGCACGCTCACGAAGAACTTTTGAAGAAGATCGGCGAATACATTTTAGAAGAAGAAGCTGGCGAACGAATATTATACGAGAAGCTTGTCAAAAATATTGTTAAGAAGAAGTACGTTGGATCCCCGGGATTTATATTGTAACGAATATTGCATCATCTGCCGGGATTCGTAGCGCGGATTGCGTCATCTGCCGGCGCCCCCTGAACTGAACGGTTCAGGGTTAGTCGCGAGACCCGTAGAAGTATGGCGTATGTTCCCGATGGTTCGAGGCAGGCGCAGGGCAGATGTAAATTCGCTGCTGCCGGCGGCCGATGGCATTACGCAGCCGCGAGTCAGTCAGTGCATGTAGTCAGTGAATAAGCAGTCAGTCAGTGAGTATGCAGTCTAAGTCAGTCTGAAGTGGAAGCAGAGCTGTTAAGTGTGCATTGCGGTGAACAGAAGTGTAGTGGACCGTGATCAGCACCGTGAACTGTGGTCTGCGAAGTGAATTGTGGTCTGCGCAGTGGACCGTGAACAGTGCGTCAGATAGTGTAGAAGTGAATAGTGTAAATAAGTAATCAGAAGAAGGGAACAGTGTAAATAAATAATCAGAAGTGAACAGTGTAAATAAATAATCAAGAGAACAGAATCGTGTGTAAGGAAAATCAAGTGAAGATCACAAGAACTGTGTAACCTATCTGTAAATAAATCTAGTATTTTAGTGTATCATTAAAAACAAAATAAACGTTTTGTTTAAATATTACCTGTGAGTTTTAATTCACCACTGAGAAACATTATATGTTTAGCGGGCCCTCTCCTACGCCGATGATGCAGTGTCCCTCTTCCCAATCACATACCCGTTGGAGGTTCCCATGACTTTCGCCCTTCCCGGTTGCTGGCGCCACCTGCCAGCCCCTTCCTGAGATGGCGTGTGGCGCGTGGCTGTACTGGTTGTCCACTTGCATACCGATCTCCTGACGTCACGGCCCTTCCCTTCAGAATCTGGGCGCGCACAAAAGGACACCCGGATTAACAGCCCGGCAACGGAAAATTTTCATTGTTCGTGCACAATTCTTGACAGCAATGTTCCTCGGCGTTTTGCATAGCGAGGTGTGAATTTGAAAATAATCTCATTTTCCTCGCTGCTGAATGGCTGTTATAATAATGAAATTAAATGTAATTTAGCTCTGTGCTGTTACAATATACACTCGGGACTGTGAAGGGAAGAGCGGAGGAGCAGCCGGCTCTGTAGCAAGTCTTTCGCGCCTCATCCCAAACACCAGTGGGCCGAAGGAAAGAAAAAGAAGACTTTTGGCGAGCGTCGCCCAATCTCAAATGCTCTACGCGGCTCCGGTCTGGGCAGATGCTGTGGCAACGAAGTCCCTGCGTCAGAAAATGCCTTCATGTCAAAGAACGAGTGCTCTACGCATTACATCTGCATACAGTATCCGAAATCCTGGCGAGCCTTCCCCCAATAGAGCGCGGGAGAGACAGGAGGTACACAATCAATAAGATATTTTGACCAAAATGACGACCTACGACCATCCACGAGACCCAAGTCAAAGACAGTCAAAAGAACAAGGCAATACAAAGATAGCAGGTGCAATGGGACGCTGACCCCGCAGGAAGATGGACTCCTTGCCGCATCCCAAATATTAAGACATGCATAGAAAGAAAGCACGGTGAAGTACATTACTTCCTTTCACAGACACTTACTGGTCAAGGCAACTTCAGAGCATACCTCAAACGCTTTGCTATTTCAGAAAGCGCAAACTGCAACTATTGCTAGTGCGAAAACGACCATGCTCACCATTCTCTTTTCGACTGAAGTGCATGGGAACGAGAAAGACACACACTCAATCAAAGATTACAATGGTTTGTCCATACGTCAAATATGGGAGATCATATGCTCAAAACAAAGTGAAAATGACAATTAATAGAGGTTATATAGTTAATATTTTTAAACAGAAATTACATTTCCACACGTATGATACGGCAGAAACTATGCAAAAGACAGACAGACAGGTAGATAGATCGACAGACAAATCAATAGATAAATAAATAAAGAATAAAGAAAGAAAGGAAAGAAAGAAATAGACCATACTTACTATCCAGGTGGCAGTAATCAAACTTCATTGTCTGAGGAAGCGTGAAGTATTAACTGATACTTCTCGTTTGAAGTAAATTACTGGCGATGTGTATTTGTTTTAATATTTTTTTTCGTAATTTTAACACTTTTATTGAAGTTGAATATTGCTGTTCCTTGAAATTTTCCTCAACTTCCTGCATTCAGTAAGTACTCACAGTAACTAATTTGATAGGTTATATCTGCTCACTTTGAAGTGATGAACTACTGCGGTAAAATGGGTCAGGTACATGGGGCGCCGTGGACCACAGGTTAAAATTTCTCACGTTTTCCAAATATGGTGCGAACATACAAAAATAACTATGGGGAAACAGTTATGAAGAGAGAAATTAATTTGTTTGCAGAAGGTAGAAATATAAGAGATACAGATGATAAATGTGGCATCAAGAGAGAAACATTAAGTAGGTAATAGCTATTAACACGCCTAGCAATGTTGAGTGTTATTACTGTAGAGGCCAAAAGTTTGAAATTGAGGCGGAGTGTAACGGAGACGAGATTTTTAATTTGGACGAGGCAGTAGTAACACTGTAACATTTTGTGATATGTTCAGCACTTTATCCGTCACCATAAAATCTCACGATTTAATTTACATTACTGCGTTAGTAAACAAATTAATTCTGCTTCTGAAGCACTTTACTATGATATGGTGGGGAGTTGCGTGCAGTGAATCTATTTAAACAATTTATTAACATTTGAATGGCGATGAATCGAAGGTCGTTTATTTACGTTGCTAAGAATATTAAAATCCGTTGCTAAGGTTGTTAAATTTCTTAACGTACAGATAGTTGAAAGTGCTCTTAACAAATCTGTAGGGTTGCATGTTAATATGGGTTAAAGACGCATGTGACCGATAAAAAGTATAAAATCACTTCCTGGTGCAGAAGTTGAACTCAAATCAAACTACAGCCACAAGCCAGATTTTACTTATATCCAAGAAGAAATAATTGCTGATTATTTAAAGACATACTGCAAAATGTTTTACGGTTTGTCACAAAAGAACGCTGCAAACTTGCCTATTAAACTGCTATTGCAAATAATGTTAGATGTCCAGATTCATGATTAAAGAAAGAAATTGCTGGAGAAGATTGGTTTAAAGGATTTTGAAAAGAAATGAGTCGGTAAGCGAGTCAGTGTCAAGGGTCCTATGAGCCCTCACCACGAAGTTGGTTTTCGTGATTCCAATTTTTTTCAACAACAGTTTACGCGCCTTATTCGCCAAACAGTTCTTGTACCGGGGTCACCACTCGTTTCTTTTACAACACAAAGAAGAAGGACGCCAAACGCTTATATCTGACCACCAGGTTATAAAGTTCTGCCACGTGCTATCTTACGCGAGCTCACTTCGTATTTTTGGCTGTTTTAAGAAATTTTAAAAACATTTGCTACATCCACTGCATCGTGACCTTTATAGTTATTTTCACAACCATCCTCTTATAGGTGCTTATTCGTCATTGCTACATGAACTAATTCATACACTCGTCGCATTCCATAAAACGTACTTTCCTACACGACGTCAGACGTGGCTGCTATGCCCAGAAGTCTGTTCCAATCTAGCCCCCTCCTACGCGCATGGCTGTAGCAAATAGGACACCTTCATCCGCCATTTTGTTGGCAAATAAAGGCGGGAGTTCGAATTGTTGTATGAATTGAAATGAAATGGTTTCGTCTAAATTTCCTCCCGTTTCATTTCTTTAATATTTAACATAGAACCATATGTGGCTGGGTGCAAGAAAGCCCAATGTAAATATTCTTGTTGGTTGACAGAATGGGGAAGGTTATCTCTTTTGGCAGAACATTACATCTGTAAAACCTTTTGTGTATTCTACTATTTCTGGTAAGGTAATAGTTTTTAAAACTTCATAGTATTACTCTTAATTTGGCCAATACAGTTGTATCAAATTTGAATTATTTAAACCTTTTTTAATGACATTGGCCCTTTTTGACAATTCGAAACATAAGCCTTGGACCTGACATAAGCCCCACTTGGTTGCATGAAGCGGTGAACTGGAGTATTATATTGCCCTTTTATTTAATGCATTAAAAATCAACATATGTCTGAAGTTTTATCGATTCTTTCTTTTCGTTCAATAAATAAACAGTAACATAAGAAATGGCAATGGTTTTGAAAAGAAAGATTAGAAATGATTGTGCAAGAATTGTAGACAACTCCTATAGGGCTGTGTAAAACAGTCAAGTGAACACTTGTCAAATATTTTTCAGATTATAAAACCAAACATGAATTTAGAATACAATATTTCTTAATATTAAAGCCAATAAGAATGACACGTAGGAGCAAAACTATATAAATCGCAAAGAAAGTAATGACTAAACTGATTATTATTCGACATCTGACGTAATGTCAATTTAATTAGTATTTTGTCCCTTCTTTAATGTTGTTTAGAAATGCTTCATAGTATATTATGTTGATTGAATGTATGAATGGTAGATGAGTCATAGACAAGAAATTGGTATCCAAGGACCTATGTCAACATTGGCTGCTATACAGGGTCCCACATTTTAATACTATTTCTATGATGTCTTTTCATATTAAGAGATAAGATCGACTTATCTCAGACTGAAAGAAGGAACTTTGAAGTACATATTGGACATACAAACCGTCAATCACTCAAAACTGTGATTGGCCCTTTTTGCACCAAGCCACAGATAGTACAACTTAAATATAGTCAGGAATTTTAATATCTTTAAAGAAATATCTTGAGGATTTTAAGGAAATGTGTAAGTGCTATCCCATTCAGCTTTAGCGTGTACTGATAATTTAATATCCAGCACTGTTATTACAAGTAATTTCAAGTACTCCAAAAATCCAACACTGTCTCTACATATAACTACACACCAGACATCTAGGAAAATGGTGGAGGATATGCTAATTTCAATTTAGCTGATTCGTTTTCCAATTATTCTATTTCCGTTTTTGTAGTTTAAAATTACAATTTCTTCTCTTACAATTATATCTAAACAAATATTAATTTTACTAAATTAAAACAATAATTACTAAACATACACATTGCAATACAAAACATTAAAATAACAAATTATTGATTTTTAAATAAAATACTTTTCGTTAAATGTTGTCGCACAATCTTTTTATGTAATTCATTGGTATGAATTCTAGCCACATGATGGCATCTAACAGAAATGTATACTTCTGATATACATTTCAGAAGACGAATTTCGTGGTTTTCTGGGAAAACATTGTCCAGTATGTGTTCCACTAAGTCTGGGAACAGATTGGAAGAGATCAAGTTCATTAACAGCATTTGCTGTATACGACTCTTAGTTTTGCCATTTTGAGGGTTCCCATTTGCAGTGAGGAGCATATTTCGAGTCAGCTTCTCAATCTGCCTACATTCAAATACAAGTCCTTTTGAGGGCATAGACAGACCTCCATTATTCTTTCTATTTAAAAGATCTGAGAAAGGGTTGTCATCATCACTTCCAGTAAGACATTTAATGCATTCTGGGCATTTCAAAATGGTTGACACTTTTCTTTCTACAAAACCAGCAATGTAGACAACAATGTTATTGCTGTATTCACTCAAATCACATAAAAATATATTATAGGAGAAATCATTTTCTTCATTAGTGGCTGCAGATTCTGGTTCCAAATCTCGCTTTCGTAATTTCCCCAAAATCATTGGGTCCAAATCCCAGGTGTTTATTTTTCCCAGCATAATAATTTAGTGTCATCTTGTGGTAGACAATTACCTGACATTTTTGCCTTTATTTCATTTTGAACAAGGAGAGATTTCCAAGCTGCACGAAATTGCATCACTGAAGGGTTGTTATTAAATCCCAAGCTCGATTTTATCATGGAACAATGAACTTCAAGGTGAACTTGACTGAGTTTATAAGTAGGAATATAAAGCATGTTGTGGCTCTTACAGAGATCAATAAATATTCCTTTAACACTCCTACATAGGCAAATGAAACCTACAAGTCCAGTCTTCTTAGGCCCTTCACATAGAAGTTGCCCATTTCCATTTCGCAAGCCCTTAATATAATTTTCAGCTTCATCAAGTAAGGATGACCAACAATTTTCATTAGAAAATCTTAGTACTGCTTTGAAACCTTTTGCACATGGATTCCTTGAGTTCAGAACATCAAACAATGTATCAAATAAATAGCAAAAGTTTGCTGTTGCTTTTGCACCTTGAAATAGAGGATCCTTTAAATCAAACTCCAAAAACTCTAAATCTTTACTCAGAACTACTTAACACTTGAGCTGCTAAATTAACTTTCATTTTTTGCGAAGAAAAATTAACATGTTTATTCTTAATTTTATTTGCAGCTACTAATCCTTCTTTTTTCTGGATATTATCTAGTTTTTCAATGTAGTTCCATGCCACAATATTACCCTCATAATCTGTAAGTTCTTTAAACTCACCAAATAAATTTCTGACCAATTTTAGATGTGACAGGCATCCACCATGCAATACACCTTTGCCTGTGTTACAGGATGAGGAAAATGTGAAACTAAGTTTGGTAGAGATATATTGGCTCCTAGATTGGAGGCCACAGCAAAATTGCTCTTTAGACCATCAAAGGTAATGGCCACCACTTGTACGCCCACTTTGTGAAGAAGATGCAGGGCAGTTCTTACTATACAAGTTTTTTCATCTGCACTTATACCATTAATTAAATAGTATAGCAGTGGGAATTTTCCAAGCAGCATTAAGGGCTACAAACATTATTACTAAGGCTTCTCTGGCTTGTTGACCTTCACATTGTTCAGCACTACGTATACCTCTAAGGTCAACATAACCAACAAATTGTGAACCATCCCATTCAGTTGATGTTTTAATGGATATTTCGTTAAATATGTCTGTCCCATAAATTGAGCGAGGAGAGTTTGAAGCCCTTAAGCTGTGCTTAAGGGCTTCAAGAGCTTCTGATGAGAAACCTGGCCTGCCATCAACAGTATTGTACCATCTACGAATAGTGCTATTGCAGGGCAACGAATATTGAAGAGCTTCTCTAACAAATCTGTAGGCAGCAGGAGAATAAATTTTAGAGTTAAAGCGAAAGATTTGCCAGTGTTACAGAACTGTTTGTTGCTTGGAGTTTTAATCTGATCAAAGAGCTCCCGAGAAACATCATGAAAACATTCATTTAACATATCCGCAGACCTTTTATTCAATACATTTTCCTTCTGCAATTCAAGAAGCAACTCTTTTAGGTTAAGAATCTTCCTACTTAGAGGACTACATTTTCTGTTTGTTTGAAAAAGTTGCTTCCTAGCTCGTTTCAAACAATTGTCTTTACGCTGAATAACACATTCAAGTCTCCTTTTCAAAGTCTTAGGACTAATTGAAATATTTGTAACCATGTTCTTTCAAAAAATAAGTGCCACTTGAAGAAGATGGTTGATTTTCATCCATATTTTCATCTTCTGCTGAAGTAACTGGCCTAGCTGCTGGTAGTTTTCGCTCTTTCGACACGTGCAAAAAAATCATGACAAATAGATTTCAACTAATAACTAACATGATAAATTGGAGTTATTGATATAGTTTCAATGAATAACAATTTAAAATGCGTATATACGTATTATGGAGATAGATATGTTATACAACGGAAAGTCGATTTTGATGTTTCAACAGCAATACACGTTGGGGTTCCCTGACATCCAAAAAAAATCTTTTTTTCAAAATGTCTACCTGTCCATCAGTCCGTCTATGAACACCACTAGCGCCTAAACCAATAGAGGCCACGATCTAGAGTCACGCTAAGGTACCTCGCGCATGAGGACCAAGGGAGATTCGCGCCCGCAAGCAAAACCGTTTCCTCGGGGTCTGCCCTCTGACAGGTGAAGTTAACGGTTTTTCAAGGTTTAGGGTCAGGCGTTTTGTGGCGTAGCCAGGTGGGAGAGGCGGCGAGGCATTCATTCAGGTATCTCACTGCTTGCCTGCTGTTCGCCGATTTCGCGTAATACGCAAAGTCGTCCGCGAACATCAGGAGCCCGCAACGCCGAATTCCCGTTCTCCTTTCTGCTAGCAGAGGCGCATCATTGACGTACAAGCCGAAGAGGGTGGGGGAGAGCACGCTCCCCTGTGGAACTCCCGCCTCGGCGCGTCTTAGGGACGACTGTACGCCGTTAACTCGCACTCTGAACGTTCTCTCTGTGAGAAAACTACCGATCAACCTGGTGTAGCAGTCGCGTATCCGTGACTCGATGAGACATACGAGTACCCCCTCATGCCACACCGTGGCGAAGGCCGACCGCATGTCTAGGAAGACGGTAGGCAGATTCTGCCGCCTCTCGAGAGAGAGGCCGATCTCGGTGCAGAGACACGACATCTGCTGCGCGGAGCTATGAACCCGAATTGTTCGTCTCGGAGGAGACCTAGACGCCGTATTTCCTAATGCAAGCGCGCCAGTATGAGGAGTTCTAGAGTCTTTCCTAGGAGGGAGAGTAGACTAATGGGTCTATAACTACTCGGCAGGAAGAGGCTCTTGCCGCACTTGCGTATTAAGCAGATGCTCGCTGTTTCCCACGGACGCGGGATATATTCTTGTGCTAGGCAGGCATTGAAGAGTGCCAGGGGAAATTCTACCCCTTGGTCACGAACGGATCTGAAGTGGCCGACGGTGATGCCGTCAGGGCCGCAAGATTGTTTTTGGGTTAAGGCGGCGGAGCACTCCGCGGAGCTCTCCGTCCGTCACGCGACGGGCTGATGTATTCGGTGTGCCTGCCAGGAGGCACCGTAGGTGCTCCGCAGTCACGTGGGCGTCGTTGGGTCGGAACTGCCGCTCGAGCGAGTCAGCAAAGATTTTGCTTTTTGCAGCGTCGTCCCACACATACACCCGTGCCGGAGGAGGTTGACTAAGGAGCCTTGGGATGTCCGCGTTGGTTTGAATGGTGTGGTGGGTTGCCGCCCCAGCGCTTCGAATAAGCCCCATAGGCGTTTATCGTGGAGATTGCACTCTTCTATTGTACTTTTCTACCGAGCGTTTCTCTTGTCTCTCAGAGACGCACGGAATTCTCGGCTCAGCGCTCTCGCCCGTCTGCGGGATCACCAAATCGGCGATGAAGCTTTACATCTCTACGGAGCGGTGGCTGTGTCCGTCTTTGCTCCTGTGTGAGCTCGGGACGAGAATCCGACACGCGCGTCACTTTCGTGACTTTTTTGTAAACGGACATAACCGTGTCAGTGAACAAGTTCACCGCAG
>BOPP01000176.1:1332648-1364638 GCA_017312745.1 Gryllus bimaculatus | reverse complement strand
AACATAGTATTACAAAACACGCAATGCGCGCGCCGGTAGGCTAAAGTCATTTTTTGACATTTTGTTTTCTCTTTATGTTACAGGATAGGCCATAGATGCCCGTAAGGGTAGGAATGGTCCCACGCGCATTGCACTTAAAGTGCGTTCACAAAACTGCACAAATTTGCTGCTTGACTCCGCGCATTACCCGAGTAGCAATAGACCTATTAGTCTACTCTCCATCCTAGGGAAGACGTTTGAGAGACTGATCCTGTCACGTTTGCAACAGGAAATACGTCGTCTCAATCTTCTCAGAGATGAACAATTTGGCTTTCGAGCTGGTCACAGCTCCGCGCAGCAGCTTACGCGGCTTTGCACGGAGATCGGCCTCGCCCTCGAGAGACGGCAGAACTTGCCAGCGATCTTTCTCTATATGCGGTCGGCTTTCGACTCTGTGTGGCATGCGGGTTTGCGCGAGTGCCTTGCGGAGGTGGGAGTGAGCGATTGCTACGACAGATTGATCGCGAGTTTTCTCTCTGACAGGTAGTTCAAAGTGCGCGTGAATAACGTATATTCGTCCCTCATACGAGCCGAGGCAGGCGTGCCTCAGGGGAACGTTCTTTCTCCTACCCTCTTCGGCTTATACGTGAATGACGCGCCGCTTCCTGCTGAAACAAGGACTGGTATTCAACGCTGCGGTCTCCTGATGTTCGCGGATGATTTTGCGTACTACGCGAAATCGGCGAACGGAAGGCTGTCAGTTAAATATTTAAGTGATTGTCTCGCCGCCTTTCCTGAATGGCTAAGTCGGAAACGCCTCGCTCTAAACCTCGAGAAATGCGTCGCCGTCAACTTCACTCGTAAGAGGGCTAACCCCAATGAAACGGTGAGCTTGGCTGGCACGCATCTACCTTGGCGGAGCGAAGCGAGATACTTGGGCGTGCTACTTGACAGCGGCCTTCGCTGGCATGCGCACGCTCGGTATCTCGCTGCCAAAATTAAAACCCGCACCCTCCTTTGAAACCTCTTCTCCGTTCTCCCAACTTAGCAATTCCTCGAAAGCGCCGTTTATTCACAGCTTGCGTACGTCCCTTGTGGGCGTACGATTGTGAAGTTTTCGCGGCAGCTTCTCCCTCCACTCTGCACCCCATCCGGGTAGCAGAGAACAGAGCGGCGTGGCGCGTGGCGCGTCCGCATTTGCCTCTTACCAGACCTGACCGACAACCCGAAAACGGTGACGTCTTCAGAATCTTAGGCTTCGCAACCAGTTCCCAGCGAAGCTACAAAAGAGGGAGGAAACGGCGCACGCAAGGGCGCTGAGGCCGTCTGCTCCGCGCATCCTGCGCGAGACCGGCAAGGCGGCGAACAGCGGCGTACACCGGGCCTTCCACAGAAGAAAGAGCCCACAGCACGTCGCCTTCACCTTCCGCGCACTGCCCCCGCACAAGCTCTCTGAGCTCTGCGACGCGGGGGAGCAGCAAGTGCGTGACAGGGGATCGCCGCTCCCGGATGCCGGAAACCGCGCGGGCGGCGCGGATGCGCGCTCCGCTGGGCCAGCATCGCTGGAGTCCGAAGACGTCGCGGCGCCACGGACGCTTGATTGAAGTCGGCACCGTGGCGTGCTTTAAAAGTGTATGTAGTGTTGTGAAGTGTTGTGTTTGTATGAACGAATGAATGGATGCGTTTGTAAATATAATTATTATAAGTGTGAATGCGAGTGAGAGAAAAAAAGTAAAAGAAGAAAATAGAACAATTTCAATATCTCCCAATTAAAAATTAAAAAGAAAGGTCTGAATACTAACAAACTCCAAAGTGGTAATGTACATAGTTATAGTTATAAGATAATTTTAGTTTGTAAGCAATAAAGTCATCCCTAACTGCACAAGCCAAATCGGCTGCAGTTATACAAAATGTACCCCAAAGACAAATAAATTCCTGCCTCTCCAGGGCAACTGGAGAGGGGAAAACTAGAAAAAAATCTCCGCGCGTTACGCCCTGAGGAAGATCGCAGAATTGCGAAGGGGGGCACCCTCGCCATGGACGCGGCGTCACCCGGACAGCCTAGAAAATACTGACTCCGGCCACGGAAGCCTACGTTCTAAATCCAACATGTTCCATTGATTAAACCCTTCTTGGTATCCAGATTCATAGCATAACAATTCCACAATTTTTAATGGCAATATATAAAGTTGTAAGTCAGAGGGATTTTAAGAATTTGGAAATTCAGAAGAGCAATGCTGTCATCTCTTTCATTGTCAGAATAACGTAATCTATACTACAACACTCTGGATTTTATGATAATTTCACTCAATTTTTTTCATTTATTCTTGAACAATCCTCATTCCTGGGTCAAACTATACCCTATTAAAGAAATATTTAACATTGCTTTCTCTAATTTCTGGATCGTAAATGGAAAATATTATATCATTTTTATGTATTACATATATATTTTTATCAAATATTATATCATTTAATGCATTTTTATGGTATCTCTATTGTTGACAATTCATGCTTAAATTTCTTTTTCATGGCATTGCCAACAACTAATTGTTCTACTACACACTTATCCAATCACTTCCATATTATTACTTAAAGCTTACAACACATCATAATATCATATTGAAATTACACAATTTGCACCATATGTGCCCTTAACACAAGAAACAGAATTCTTTAGAAATACAAATATTGAGTTAACCAAATTTTTCTTCACCTCTGCATAAATATAAACAAAAACGTACAAGTCAATAATTCTTGAGTAGAAAAAGTAAACATAAAATCTTCTAGAACATTTATAAATATGAAACAAGCAAAAACATTTCTGTGTTTGTAAGGAACTCAATGTTATCAAATTCTGTACATTTTCTTTCCTCTACCACACAGGCAGGATTCGGGGGGTGGGGGGGCATTGCCCCCTCAATCTTGGGACAATTTTTTTAAAAAATTATGTTTATATATTTCATTTCACAGGTCTTCATATTTATAAGTATGAGCTTTACTTGTTTCTGTATTTTTAAAAGAAATATAATATTAATTAAGAAAACAATAATTTTATTAATCTAAGCTAATAACATATTAACTAGTGGTACTACAGAATGGCACAGACTCTCCTGTATTAATTGTCTATTTCCTTTGGTCTTGGCGGAAACTCCACATACACTTGCCAGCTGTCATCTATCTCCGCCCAAAGAAAGTTGTTTAATTTTCTTAATTTTTGGCTTTCCCAATAATAGAACGAAAATATTACTTTAAGAATATTAAAGAAAGGTAAAACCTCGTCCTAAATGGCAATTTTCTTTGACAAATTTGGAGCAGTTCTTCAGAAAACGACATTTAAACGCTGCTGTAAATTCGAAATATGAAGCTCTTTTCACAGAACATTTTTGAATTTTGGAAAAATTTCATCAAAAGTAATTTGAAGCACTTTAACTCACAAATCCAAGTGTTTACATATTGCTGGAAATGTACATATTAATGGTGTGAGATATCTTTCAAAAAAATTACATTTGTGTAATTTTTTAAAAAAAGAACCCCAACATGGACATATTAAAGACTGCAGTTAGCAATATCCATTCGAAAAGTCTGAAAAAAATTTGGAGCATTTTATGAGAAAATGGCGTTTGAGCGTTTTTAGCGCGTAAAAGCACGCGTTAAAGCACATGAACTCATAAATTTAATAATGTGAACAAATTGTCCCTAATATAAATATTAACGACACGAGAGACAAGTCAAAAAAATTCCATTATTGTAATTAAAAAAATAGAGCAATATGTCATCTTATAGTGTTCATTTAGCGCTATCCCTGCAAAAAGTTTAAAGAAGAAATTTGGAGCCGTTTTTGAGACAATCTTATTATTGTAATTTTTTTAATTTGCACAGATTTCTCGCAATATTGCGCGAAAACTACTACAACTTTCAAAGAATGTGCATGACCTTAATGAAAGAACTCACTATGAAAAACAAATTTCTTGAATTTTGTAGTTGTAGGAGGATGCCAGAAAAAATTGAAATTTTGAAATTTCCGAAAATTCATAGTTAAACCTGAAAATCGGATCTATGCCACTTTTTATAAGTGTATTTTACTCTATTCTTACAAGAAATTTAAAGAAAAAATTGGCGACGTGTTTGAGAAAACTTTGAAAATGCCCGGAGGGCTTCATGCAAATTATTCCCAAATTTTAAAGATTTTTTCAAAATCTAAAAACTTCGACTCGATCCAGATCGACAGGGGTTTCTTCAATTCAAAAAATATCCTACGAATGGTTTAGGCGCTAGTGGTGTTCATAGACGGATGGACAAGCAGACGGACGGTTTGAAAAAAAAAATAATAATAAAAATCAGTATCAGCGGACCCGAAACGTGTATTTTCGTTGAATTTTCCGGAGCATCACATAAATTTCCCTATAGTACATATAATACTTTGTATATGAGTGCGTATGCGGGAAAGTAATAAATTCGTGAACTTAAGTCCAGTACTATAAAACGCCGGTATAATGTTCAGCGGTATTGTGAATATCCCTTATTAATAAATCCTCCCTCAATTGTATTTTGCTTTTAAACGTTATTTACTTAGAAATTAAACTGTTTCTAATATCATGAGATAGATATAAAGATGGTGATAAGAGCTATTTATGAAATATGAGCCCCCTTGGTATCTTTTCATACATCGCAAACATTCTAACAGGATCACTTTTAACAACTAGTTTAATAACTCCTTTTGCCATTATAGCTCTGTGGTTCAGTTGTAAATGAGAGGTGATGTGAAACAGAGGTGTTCGTGTTTTGTCGATTCTATAAGCTTTCGAAGGTAAGTTTTTGACTTTTAATTATAGTTTGAGTGCGCTTAAACATTCTAATTCTTAACGAATGAAATACAATATGTTTTAAATATTGTTTTTATGCCTGCAATCTGTGATTTCGAACGAATCAAAGACCAGTTTTAGTTTGCTGAATTTTAATATGGTGTTTGTTGTAAAATAAGCCCCGAACTATGATGCTTGTAATTCCAAATTTTAACGGACTCGTATTACATACACGACTTGTGCTCGTACATTTTTGTTTTAGATCCCACCAAAGGTTCGAGGTCCATAACAAAAATGAACTAGTAGTGCTTCAGAATGTCACAGACTTTCTCGCACTAGTTAGTTTCCTAATTTCTTTGGTTGGAGTTAGCTATTCGCTCGTGCCCCATTCTCTTGCCAGCTGCCATCTATTGGAACCCAAACATAATTTTTTCACATTTGCTGAATTTTTCGGTTTCCTCATGGCAGAACCGAAAAATTACTTTAAGAATAATACTGAAGAGTAAAATCTCGTCCAATAAGAACATTTTCGTTGAAATATTTGGTGCGATTTTTACGAAAATGGCATTTAAACTTTACTGTAAATGGAAAATTTGAAGTTTTTGTTTCTTCAAGTAAACGTTTTTCAGTTGTCACGTTTTTCACGTTCATAATAAAGTTTAAAAGCAAAATATAATTCAAAGAGGATTTATTAATACGGGATATTTCTTTTCAAAAAACTTTATTTGAATTCGTTTGAAGTACTGCCGAATTGGAAGTCGTTTGAAGTAACGCAATTATGTATACAAATCGCCAGAAATTAGTGGCGTGAGAGATATTTAAAAAAATACATTTGTGTAATTTTTGAAGAAACAAAAGTATACAGCAAAATGAATTTCACGTAATCTTAAACAGTGCAATTAGCATTATCCCTACACAAATTTTGTAGAATACATTCGGAGCAGTTATCGAGAAAACTATGTTTGAGTGTTTCTGAAAATGCGGAAATTTGAGCTCATTTTCACAAAAACGGTTGAGTTTTCGAGAAACATTACATGACATCATTTAAAGCACATGAGATCATAAATGCAATAATACGAACAAATCGCCTCTAATGTACATATTAACGGCGTGAGAGATGTCAAAAAATTCATCAGTGTAGTTTTTGAAAAACAAAAAAATAGAGCAAAATTGCGTTTATGTCATCGTATAGAGTACTTTTAACACTATCCATCACAAAAGTTTAAAGAAAAAATTTGGAGCCAAACGGCTCCAATCGATAAAATTTTCTTTTTTATATTTTTTAAAAATTTGTACGTATTAGATTATTTATTACGGCATTATTAAATATCACGCGAAAATTAATAAATTTTTAGGCTAGCTATTTGGACTTGCCACATACTCTTGCCAGCTACTATATATCGCCGCCCAATACATTTTTTTTTAAAGATTCTTAATTTCCTAGTTTCCTAGTAGCAGAAAGGAAATATTATTTTAAGAATATTAAAGAACAGTAAATTCTCGTCCTAAATTACAATATCCTTTGAAAAATTTGTAGCCTTTTTTAAAAAAAATGGTTTGTAAGCACTACTGTAAATTAGAAATTTGATGCCCCTTTCCACAGAACATTTTTGAGTTTTCGAAAAGCTTCCTTTAAAGCACTTTAACTCACAAATCCAATAGTATTTACAAATTACTGGAAATATGCATATTAACGGCGTGAGAGGTCTTTAAAAAAATACATTTTTGTAATTTGAAAAAAAACACCTCGAAATGAACTTTACTTCATATTAAAGATTGCAATTCGCATATCCAAAAAGTTTTAAAAAATGGAGCTGGTTTTGAGAAAATGGCGTTTGCGCGTTTCAGAATATGCGGAATTTTGAGCTAACCGTTTCACAGAAAACGATTGAGTTTACGGAAAACTTTAAAAAACATTATTTAAATGCTCTCAAATATAATAATATCGCCGCTAATATAAATATTAACGACTTAAAAAAAAGTCAAAAAATTATATTATTGTAATTTTTGAAAAGATAAAAGAATAGAACAATGTGGCGTTTATGTCATCATATAGAGTACCTTTAGTACTATCCCTACCAAATGTTTAAAGAAAAAAATTTGAAAGTGTTTTTGAGAAAACCTTGTTTTGTAATTTTGTTAAATAGCACATGTGGCTCACATTATTGGGCGAAAAGTACTAAAATTTTCAAATAAGTGTAAATGACCATAATGACAGACCTCACTATGCAGATAACGTTTTATGAATGAAAAATCTCTATCTTTAATTTTGTATTTGTAGAAAGATGCCCAAAAAATTTAAAAATTCCAAAATATCTGAAAATTGCGAGTTAACATTGAAAATGGGACCTATACCACCTTTGTCAGTGTAGTTTACTCTTTCTTACAAGAAATTTCAAGAAACAATTTGGAGCCGTTATTGTGAAAATTTTCAAAATGTCTGTGATCTTCATGTAAAATAGGTGACCTGGGCTGTCCGGGTGACGCCGCGTCGAAGGCTGACAGGGTATGCATACCAGCCCTGAGGAAGACCACGACAGGACGGTCAAAACGTCGGCAACTCAGCCTTCGACGCGGCGTCACCCGGACAGCCCAGGTCACCCACATGACTCTGGTCGCGGAAGCCTACGACTTCATTCATGTAAAATACCCACAAAAGTTAATAAATTGTCAAAATCGTTTTTCAAAATCACAGAGCTTTGACTCAAGCCAGTTCGACGTATTCAGTTTGAAGAAAACCGTACTGTTCAGTCGCTAGTGTTGTTCACATACACCAGACAAACGTAGAGACGGACTGACGTGTTTAAAAAATCGATATCAGGGGACTCCAAAACGTTTATTATCGTTGAAATAGGTTATTGCTATTATCGTTGAAATGGGTATTATACAATATAAGTACACTCATGTATGTGCTACATGCAAGAACTTTCATTACGAAAGCTAAATATTAAATAAAAGTGAAAAGCAGTATTAAACATTACATTTAAACTGGCTTTGCTACAGCAAGAAAAGCCAATCAAATCGCTCGCGCATGCGAAATTGCATGTGTAAAATCCATTGTCAGTTTTCTTGCTCCGTCTAAAGTTCATTTTTCGGTATTCTTTTGTTATTTTTTCAAATTTTTTAAAAAATTGTAATTGTTTTGAAATATTTCTCTCCCCTTTAGAATGTATATTTTTCGCGATTTGTATACATTATTGCAGTTGTGAGTGGAAGTGCTTCAAATGACTCCAAATGGAGTTTTTCGAAAACTCAAAAAATTTCTATAAAAAAGAGCTTCCAATTTCGCATTTACAGTAAAGTTTAAACGCAATTTTCTTAGAAATTATTCCAAATTTTGCAATGAAAATTCCCATTTAGGACGAGGTTTTACTCTTCTTTAATATTGTTAGAGTGATATATCGGTGCTATCTTTGACACCGAAAAATTGAGAAAATGTAAAATAAAAATGAAGCTTGGGGGGTGATAGATGGCAGCAAGAGTGTGTGGCATGACCAAAAAGCTAGACCAGACTAAAAAATTTAAAAAACTAACTTGTACGCGAAAACTTGTGCCATTCTGTAGCACCACTAGTTTTCAACTAGGTCTCTATTAACTCGTTTCGCTATTGAATTCTAATTTCCCGCAAAATCTTATTAGTTCCAAAATTTGGTAGATGTCGCTAAATAAAGTTTTCATATTACATTACTGTGGAGCTTCCGAGAAGGATCCTCTTTTCCTTGTTCTATTTGTTTTTAACTTTGAATATGAAATTTATTTAGTAATATATAATTAACTGGTAAGATAGTGTCTCTGAAATATGATACATGGAGAAAGTATGAGTAATATGTTACGTTGAAAAGAGCGATGTGGAAGTTCCATATCATAGATGGTGCCGTCACTTGCTGATCACGTGTAACATGTTTGGCCAATTGCATGGACGCGAGATCCCTATACGTGGCATGAAGCACGAATCCTCTTCCACGTCCGCCATTTTGGTAGTATAAATATCTAAGGGTTCTGGGTTAATGTACTTGCTTTTCGTGAAGATTTTGGGTGTTTGACCGCCAGAAGGTAAGTTATATATGTTTCAAGAAGTGTGGAATGTGAGTGATTAGTTCTGTACTAAAGACTGGTGTAGTTTTCCACATTACAAGTGATTCGACTAGTTCGCGTTTTGTTGGGAGGAGGTAGGTGACAAGTGTTCAGGCTCATCTATACAATATTCAAGTTTTGTTTCTTATTGTAATACTGAAAGTTTGGTGCATGAGCTTCTGTATATGGTGAGGAGCCCGGAGTAGAAATTCACTTAAGTTACTTTTTCAACTGAAGTTCTTCCGTATGACCGGCGGGTAACTTCAACCCTGCCAGAATCGATTGTTCGTGACAACCACGCGAAATCAGAAACTTGTGATACTTTTAAGATTCTTGTGACAGGAGGTGATTTGATGGTGCTCTTTTATTTTCAGACACACAAGAACATCTGTCTATATACATAATATAAATAAAGAGAAATCATAATGGGGAATATGTTCGCAAATCTCTTCAAAGGCCTTTTTGGCAAAAAGGAAATGAGGATATTGATGGTCGGATTAGATGCTGCAGGAAAAACCACAATTTTATATAAACTGAAATTAGGTGAAATTGTTACTACAATTCCAACGATTGGTAAGTAGAATGTATTTGGGACCAAATCTTGATTGTAGTCCCAATTTTTGGGAGAATACATAGCTTAACTTTAGTATTTGGGTCCTTTGTATTCATGTAGCTATTAAGAATGATAAGGTGAATAAATACTATGAAATTGTGCATCTAGTGCAAAAATTAGTCTTGTCCAGACTGCAGGTAATTTGTGTGTGTCCTGCAATTTTTACCCCCTTATTTTGAGGGCTTTTCTTGTTTTCTTCTAAACTAACGTTTATCTGGATTACTTATAAAGAAAAGGGTTGATATTTGTGCATAATCAGGAAAGATCTGTTATTGGTATATGCAAATATATTTATCTGGACTTCAAAGGCCAGTTGTAACTTCGTTTTGACATTTTAGTTATATTAAATCACAGGTGTGAAGTGACTAGCAGAAATGGCGAAAAAAGAAATGCATTTGTATGTAATATACAAAGTGTGTTTAAATTTGTGATGTTCAAAAATGGTCTTAACATTTCGTGTCAACAACGTAATGTAACCTTAGTTTTCAAAGAAATGTGAAGAAAACGTGGTATAGAGTTCATATTTTGATTTATTCCTATTTCTAATCTTCTTGGGTTTATGGGATATGTGTAATTCGTATTTTATTTAGTGTTTGAAGCGTAAATATTGTAGTAATTGGTCATAGTTTAATGAAATTTGTTTTAATTGATATAGGTGGAAGACATAAAGGAAATATTTACCTCCCCTCCATCCTTTTTTTTTTTTTTTAAAGTATGATATTCACATTTGTTACCATGCATTCAATAATGTACAGTCTTTATGGTTAATATAAATCTTTATTGATGATATTAGTGCCATTCATCTTAATTTCAAGTGATGGAAAGCAGGGGGGATTGTTTGGTTTGTTTCTGTAATGATGATTTTTCAGTTCCCACAGTATACCATGCTGGTGAACATTCAAGACGGGTCTGACTTATTCGTTATAATAAGACTTGCTAGTTTCAAGTATAATGTGTTCTGTAACTTGCTCATTGTATTCTAGGATTTAACGTTGAGACGGTAGAGTATAAGAATATCAGTTTCACAGTTTGGGATGTTGGTGGTCAAGATAAAATTCGACCCCTTTGGCGGCATTACTTTCAAAATACACAGGTAAATCATGAGAGTATTCTCATTTTAATATACCATGTTGGCAATTATGTAATAGGATTTTTTCGAAGAAGGTGGTTACTATTGCAGTTTTGATGAAAATGGTAAAGTTCCTTGTTCTTTTTTTTTTCTTGCAGGGATTGATCTTTGTTGTTGACAGTAATGACAGGGAACGTATAGGTGAAGCGAGGGAAGAATTGATGCGAATGCTGGCAGAAGATGAATTAAGGGATGCTGTATTACTTATTTTTGCTAACAAACAAGTAAGCTTTTTGTTGGTCTTTTATAAAACTTAAAATAATGTAGAAATATCAGTGAAATGTAATATTATATTTTTTCTCAGGATCTCCCAAATGCCATGAATGCTGCTGAAATCACAGACAAACTTGGCCTTCATTCTCTTCGAAATCGTAATTGGTATATTCAAGCAACTTGTGCTACTAGTGGGGATGGTTTATATGAGGGGCTTGACTGGCTCTCCAACCAGCTGAAGAATGCTAATCGCTAAAGATGGTATTACCATCTCCAGAACCTCTCCATTTAAAATGTTAAGAAGAGAAATGCATTAGGTTAAAGAATGTTCCGCATATTGACCGTGAATGTCATAAAGCTCAGTAAGTTATCTTCGACCTGTGAAATGCTCTGTACAGCTGTTATATTTGGACTATTAAGGGATGCATTATACATATTTATATTAGTGAACAGTTGTCATTTGTGTGATTTTTGTGGATAAGACTATTCATGATCTCACAATGATTTTCTAAGATAGGATGCCTGAAATTAAATCCTCTTGTGTAACTGTGTGGATGAAATCTACTTAGTAAAGTTTGCTTCTGATATTTAATGCTAAATTGGTATGTATATTTTTTCTGGAACATAGTCTATTTAATGTATGGGAGATTATCTCCTCTACTTCAATATAACAACCAATTGATTGAAATTCAAAATTTACTTTCTACAATTAATCTGAGTATTTGTTTGTGGGATCATTTGAAGGGTCATACATATCTGTGTTTTTGACATTGACGGTGTCGGGACAAACTTCCAGAACTGACACGTGTGTTATGGACTTGGTACGTGGATAAACTACTGGAGTTAAGGAGTTTGCATGCAATGCAATGTATTATTGCTTTTTTGGAACGTTGATTTACATGCATCCTCCTGTTTGCTTACTACATGGAAGGCAGACTAGATCCATTAACTCGTGAAGAAGGGTAATGTTTCTGAGAGAGAAGGTAAAAGATGGTGACTGTTTTGTTTTCAAAGTGGCAGTATATACAAGAAAATCCAAAGTATGCAGAACTTGTTACATGGAAAGTGATAAAACGTAACCCCTCCCCTCTGAAGAAAGAGGTGATCATATATTGTGCATTAAAGTAGGTCTTGCTTTCTTTTTACTGAAGTGGAGAATAGTTGCTAGTTACTGATTGTGTGAACATTGGATGGTGTGTTAATGTGTTTAATGGAAGTGAAGCTACTTGTTATATTCCAAATGACCAGGGTTTTATTTCTTTAGTCCGATGGCTGCAATGATGGATACCTTGAGCTGTTCTGAAGACTGATGATTTTAAATGTGTTATTTCAAACAAAAAAAGAAAAAAACAGAAAAGGAAAAAAAGAAAGAAAAAATATTGTGATTAAAACTTGTTCTTTTTCTCTGAGGGTGAGGGGGGAGTTATCAAAGTAATGACAAAATGAACTGTAAGAACTATGCACCATACAATTAAAAATTACATCAACATAGGTGTTGGATTTTATAAATGAGTAACCAGTTTTTCAATCTCCCTGGAGATAATAGCAAGATTTTGGTTTTGTAGTATTTACGAAAAGCACACAGCATCTGGTAGATTGTATTATAAGAAATGTTGACATTCCGCAATTTCATCTTGTGCTGTCAGATTTGAGCCAATTCTATGAAATAGTGCTATATTCTGCTGTTTTTCATTCAGTATTTTAAAGATTTGTTCTATTCGTAATTCAACGAGTAATGGCAAAGTAAACATGCATTCCAGGTATATTTTGTATTAAGTAGTTTTGCTTTAAAAATACCAGGAAATAGAACTTACATATGCGGTGTGAAGTGAAATTTTACAAGATTGTAATTCATTCTCACATTATTTGTATGTTATACCTTGTAGCTAATGGTAAAAAATGTTGATTGACATCCAAATGTTATGAGAGACTTTTATTTCATCAGATTACATTTTGTTTGAGTACTAGGAATGCATTTTACTCTGAAGAGTTTAGGATTGGGGAGAATTAAATCCTATGGGATCTTTTTCTTGCAGGTAAGATTTTAGAAATTGCAGTAAACCTTAATTTTCCTTCCAAAGTTATGTAAGCATGCCATTCTTGTGAAATATATTGTATTTGTGCTTTGATTGTCTTGTTCACAATAAGATGAATCCCATTTGCACCCTCTTCCCTTCTGTTAAGAGGGTGCCATATAGCGTTCCATCAAAAGTACAGGATTCAGTGCATAGGTAATTACAAAGGGGTTTGCATTGCTAATTTAAATGGAATTAATATGTGGTTTAAGCATGATAAAATGTAAAGTTTTGAATGTCAGTGAAACCTTTGTGAAAGTACACTTGCTTATCATGTGAGGTTAGTGAAGTGAACAGTGCAATGTTGCAGAAACTAGATTGACTATTTTTCATACAACTTCTTGGGTTATGTTGAACTTGGTTAAATTATGTATATTACTAAGTAAATAAAAACTTGGTATCATGTCAGAAGCTGTTTCTTTGTGTTCAGGATAAGGTTGCGGATTACTTTCAAGCCTGACAAACATGAGTAAAAAAAAAAATTCCTTAAATGGAAAGCGTGTATTTGGGTTTCATGATTCAATATTTATTATTAAAGATTTGATATATGGGAACTAATTAATTATAGTAATGTAATTCTCTATTGTAAAAACTCCAGGCCTTTGCCCATTATACTATAAATATAAACATATAACAAATTTTTAAAAGTTAACAACAATAATGATTACCATATTTATATGAATATAAGTGACTAAATTTAAAACACAATTTTGGAGAGACCTCCTGGATTTTTAATCATTGCTTCTATTCATAATCTCAGAATTGCAAATGACATGTTGACTAGAAATTTCTTTTTGAGGTTCGGTAGTTTTCCAATTATCGCATAATAAATTCATCACATTAATTTATTTGATCAATTCCCAGGCACTCGCTTTTTTCCCCTGGATACAGTATTTATTTAAACCTTTTTTCCGAACAACCAATTTTAACTACTCATCATGGTAGGGGTCCAGTTGAGTGTCTGTGATGAAATTATGCTTACAGATGTACTTTTTGGATGTGGATAACAGAATGCTCTAATATAATTGTTTATCATAACAAACCCTTTTAAAATACTCATTTTTTTAAAATTATTACAGTACTTACTTTACCTGGGTACTTTCATTACACAGTTTTGAACAGATGCTAAACCTTTGTTTCCTACTGCTTTCTCTAGGGCAAATGTTTTGAGTTCTGGAAGTTGCTGTTTCCCCAATGTGTGATAGGCGACAGTTTTTCAATCCTGTTTGACTGTGTCCTAAAGTTTGGTGTTCATGCCAAATCCTTAGCAATATAAATAAGTAATGGTATGATCTTATGTTTTCTAAAATTAAGGTCAGCATGTCGGGGCACCTGTCATTATGCAATTTTCCCACAAGACCTGGACTCCACATGACTTCAAAAACTCGCCCTTGGACACTTGGACTCTTTGAAACCCACACCTGGAGTCTGTGAAGGAGTTGTTCTTAGAATCACACTCTCGTCAGAGAGAGATAAAGACGTTGAGCGATCCAAAATCAGTCTGTGACACAATGCGGTCGTCAAGTAATCAACCAAATACCAGAAAATGCAATGTTACATGCAGAATATGAGACTTGGATCCAATGGATCCCGGTTGCCAGGATAAGGGTTAATTTCCCTTTTGGAGTGAGGGCATGGTTTTCTTAATACCAATCGTTGTCGAGATACTTTGAATAGTGATTACAACATTATCAGAGGTCATTGCACCAGGAATTCCCCGTATTGTGGTGTTACTGTAATTTTAGTTCCCTAATTTGGTGAGGTGATCTTTGAATGAATCAACATTGTTTTCATTCAGCAAGTAGCCTTGTTTTCCAAACCTTCAACAAATACAGCATCTGGTTATCCACCCTTTCTCTTTGTATCTGAAAACAAGCTCCATTTGCTATTTCTCTTTTGGCGTTTTTCCTAGACAATCAAATTCAGAGGCAACTTCCTGTCAGAGAACACGGCATATAACTATTTCTCTACCAGCTTTTTCATTGCCCTTAGCTTCAACTGCTGCTTTGGATTTCTTCTTCAGGTATAAAGGCACTGCCTGTTACACCGCAGTTTCCACCTGGTCACCCCATCTCTTCTTTGGGTGACCAGAATTTCTTCGTCCTTGTAGGTGGTATTGTAGAATTCTTTTTGGCAGGTGGTTGTTTTGCTTCCTTCCAACGTGCTGGGTCCAAGAATTTTGGTAGTAATGTATTTAATCTTCCATAGAAATCTAAGTTCTTTACGAATTTCTATATTCCTTTTCTTGTCCATCAGCTTATAACCACCCACTGATCTCGGAAATCTAATTTCAGCACTTTTGTAGTCTTGTGCTATCATTTTTTGGATATTGTCCAATTTTCACTTCCATATAAACATGTGGGGATACTTCATACCTTATAGAATTTACTCATAGTACCCTTTCTGACTTTTTTTTTTCTCTCAGGGTTCTCAGTATTGTTCTGTTCATATGATTTTAGTTTTTCAATTTTCCCCTGTATATCTATTGCTCCTCTGTATGACATTTTGTATCCTAAGAAATTGAAACTTGAAACTTGCTCTATACCTGAATTATGTACAACTAATTTGGATCTAATTGTTCTATCCCTTCAAAGGCTATGACTTTTGTTTTTGTTGAGGGTATATAGAGATTGTACATTTCAGTTACCTTTTGTTCAAACAGTGCTTTTTGGAGGATATATTCATCATTTGCTATTATAAGTTTGTAATTGTTTCTTTCTTTTCCCATGTCATGACTAAGATTTTAGTGTGGATATCAACATATTTAATGCTTCATCTAAATATAAATTAAAATGATTTGGGGATAGACTTGTATCCTTGTCTCACTCCTTGGCCTATTATCTCTTTTTCTCTTGGCCCTTGATACACATTTTTGAGTTCTTATAGATGTTCTTAATGACTGAAATCAGCTGTGGTGGGAGACCTTTGTAATGCAGTACATTAAATTGAGTATTTCTGTTTACTGTGTTAAAAGCTTTAGAGTAATATATGAAGAGCATGTGTGTTCTTTTATTAAATTCTGTTTCTCAAATGATCTGATTGATAATAAAGATATTAATCAGACCAAGACCTGCCCTTCCGGAATCCATTTTGTTCTTCCAACCATTGTCTCTGCAATATTACATACTCTGGATGCGATTATTTTAGAATAGATCTTGTAAGTAACATTATTAGACTAAGACTTATTCCTCTATAATTTTCACAAGATGACCGGTCTACTTTCATAAAGGAAGGGCTTATTAGGCCAATTTTCCACTCTTTCGATATAAGCACTTTTTTCCAACATAGATTGAGAAAGTGTAAGAGCCGTTTGTTTAAATTTTCTGATGCATATTTGATAATTTTGCCTTTAATGCCATAGTTTCCACTCTCTTTTTTATTTTTCTTAAAGCATCTTCCAGCTTCCCCTATTCTATTTCATCAATTTCCCTTTCTGTTTCTAAGAGTTCTTCTTTGTTTTCATGAGCAGGTTCTGTCTATAATCTTTTATAATAAGAGCGGAATTGGTCAGCTTTCACAATTTGAATATTTACTGTATCTTTCACCTTTCAATTTAGATGTTGCATTACTTTATAGCTCATTGTCTGGCACTTGTATATATCATGCTCCAGGTTAGCCTTGTATCTCTCCCAGCTCTCTTGTTGTGCCATGTAAGACTTCTTATTAATTTGATGCAGTAGAATACTCTTCTTTTAGGTGGCAAGGCAGTCTTGTTTTGGGGTTTAGATACCTATGACTGCATTGGTGAACTGCCTCCTCATGGTGCTTTGGATGTATTGAAATAAATAGGTGTATGAACAGCATTGCTGTACTAAAGTACACAGTACACAATGTGACTGAACACTTAAACGTTTTAGGTCACATTTGAGTACTATGCTAGAGGGCATTTGTGTTCTGGTGCAAGTGTGTCCATTAACACCAAATTTTTATTTTTCAAATCTTGTACTTAATTTTGCTTTTAAGTAAATGAGGCTTTAAACCTATGAAGGTGTTACATACATTTTTAATTATCAGATTATTTCCCAGTACAGTATCACTGGGTACCTAAAGCAAAAAGGGTTTTATTTTAAAATGTCTATAATAAATTGACAGTATATTAAGGGCAAATTATAGGAAACCAGTGTACAGTATATGAAATTGTTAAAATCTTTACACTTTGTCCTACATTGCATTTTCCACACATTACCCTCACTGACAAAGAGCAAACTTCACCTGCACATGTTATTTTCTTGCTTGGGCTGAATGATTACATCATCCCAGCTCTTAAAACAGGTAAATTTTTTTGGAATTGGAGGCCACCTTGAAAAATTTAGTATGGACACAATAATGGCCAAGCTGTGTGTGATCCATTTGTACAGAATTCTGACTTAGTTTATTGTGGTTTATACCAAAAGTTAATTTAAAATAGGCCTATTATAGCCATGAGAGTATGGGCGTAAAGTATTACTCCCTGGACTATTTCAGTACTACGCTTTGAATTCTCTGCAGTGAAGAATTCTTTGAACTTGCAGAAACCTGTTTCTTTGCATTGAACTAGAAACACATTGTCATCTTTGTGTTTATCTCAATGCATTTGGTTTATTGGCAAAACATTTTATGTGCTTAAGAGTAAAAAATATTGCATTTCAGTGTTATTTAAGGAATGGTGTGCGTTCCATTCAGATTTTCATACTATATGTTCTGTTATTTCATTGTATAAAATTGTTCAGAGAAACATGATCTGAAGTTGTATTGCTTGCATTCAGGAATTGGGAATGAATCTAAATCACCCTGTTTGTTCCACTAGCTCTTGCTCTTGCTCCAGCTGAAATCCTAGAACTCTTACCTTCTCTACCAATTCTGGACGCATTACTGAAAGAAGAAAAAGTTGCGCTTTTTTCTAAACTTTTAAAGCGTGCATACTGAATGCTATTTATTTTTCAAAAGTATTTCTGCTGCAAATCACAGGTGTTGTCCTGGAAGACAAGACATTTGACCTCTTAAATATCTAGAATCGTTGGCTGAACATTTATTTCAAATGATTCTTTCTAGGTTCTGAGAACTAAATCACTGTCACATTCAGTAATGTTATGTGCCTCTCGTAACAAAAATCTGGGGCTGATAATAAAGCAAGTGATGGCAGGAGAAAATGTGTAGACTTGCGCACAGATCCCCCTTGTGATACCACATGGTATCAGAAAGTTGGAAATCAAATTATTGAAAGGGTGTCAGAAAGAGATTTTCACTTATTATTGAATATGTTGTTGCCTTTGGTGTGTTAAAACTACAAATTGTTTTATCCTTGGAAAACAAGTGAAATGTCATTATGCCCATTCATAGTCATTTGAATAATCTCTGGACATGCTGCACAGAACAAACAAAATTTTTGGTATTTGAACGGTAGTGTTTGTGATGTCAAATGCGAAGTTATCAGCGAGCATGATTCCACACCGTATAAGATAGTTTAAAACCAACTTCAAATAATTGTGGGGCTACTTTCTTGTGTCAGATAGTTCTCTAATTTCATGCATCTGCACCAGCATTTTGATGTTACTCTATCCTCTTACAAGCTGCTGTCTATTCTCACCCGAACTACTTTTCATTTTCTGAATTTTTTGGTATGCTAATGGTAGAACTGAAATGTTACTTTAAGAACATTATACAAGAGTAAAACCACATCTTTCCTGGAAATTTTTGCTGAAAAATGTTCAGTAGTTTTTAAGAGAATGTCTTCTGTTACTGTAAATGTAAAATTTGAAGCTCTTTAACGCAAAAAACTTTAGCTTTCATGAAACTTCATAGAAAGTAATTTGAAGCACTTCCACTCACAAATGAATAATGTATGCAAATCACTGGAAATGTGCGTATGAACAGTGGAAGAGATATTTAAAAAAAATTATATGTAAGTAATACAAAAAATACAGCAAAATGACTTCATATCATTTTGCAACAATGTATTTAGCATTACTTTTCCATAAAGTTTGAAGAAAAAATTCGGAACAGGTAGTTTTCACTAAACTTTATAAGACATCATTCAAAGCACTGTACTCCTAAATGCAATAATGTTCACAAATTACTGCTCGTGTAAACATTAGCGACGTGAGAGGCAGGTAAACCAAATACTTTTTTGTAATTTTTGCAGGAACAAACTAATACAAAATTGGATTTGTACAGTCTTATGCTGTACTTTTAGCACTATTCCTACCAAAAGTTTAAAGGGAAAATTTGGAGCCATTTTTGAGAAATTCTCGTTCCTGATATTTTTTAATATTGCACCGTTTCACGCAATATCACATGAAAATTACTAAAAAATTTTTAAAACATATTCATTCCTGTTATGAAAGAAAAATTGCAAAGAACAAATTTCATTGAGAGGAAAAGTATCTCCAACTTTGTAATTATAGGAAGACTGCAAAAAATGTTTGGAACTTGTACCTTTCGAAAGTTTAGAGTCAATAGTCAAATCAGACCACCTTTATAACTTTGTTTCTCTCTTTTCTTACAAGAAATTTAAAGAAAAATTTGTAGCCATTTTTGAGAAAATTTTAAAAATGTCCCAGTGGCATCATGTAAAGTACTCCCAAAATTTAAACAAGGTTTTTGAAAATCACAGAGCCTCTAGTAGAGCTAGATCTATTAGGAAATAATTGTTTTGGAAAAAGTCATATGAATAGTTTAGGTACTACTGTTATTCAGACACCTGGACGCTTTGAAAAAACAAAACACTTTAGTGTAAGGGGACTCCAAAACGTTCTGTTGAAATCTCGAAATAGATTTTCCGCAGTACTACACAACTTTCTTTTTACTATGTATATATCACAAGGCACTAATGAGTTGTAAAGCTTTTGAATCCTTGCAGCCAGTGTTTTTTCAGAACTGAAAAGTAGTTTTGTGCATGTGTCTGCAGATTTTGGTTTAAATTTTGTTTTGTTAATGAATATTAAATAGCAGTTCTCTCAAGTGGGATCCTAGGGAACACCTGAAAAATGTTATTTGTAGGCTAATACTCAAAATAATTTTAGTTGCACATTTGTTATCAAAGCTGTTTGTTGATAGTTTAGTATTACATAATTTTTTTTGTTGCTATAAGATTCAAGACTTTCTGGTATTTTGTTAAACATTAAAAATGGTGTATTATTAATAATTAATATTTTCCAGATTTGAAAATCTGAGTATTATAATTTGGCTTCCAAATCTGGAAACCTATCATTCTGTACAAAGCTTGAAAAATGATTCATGAAGAATGGATGTTGTTATTTACCTTAAAATTGTGTGGGAATATAAGGATCAGTGGGACCTGGGCATTTTTATTAAAGTCTTTTTATTTATTTTTTTTATAAAAAATGGTCATTATAATACTTATCTTTAGTCTTTATTAATGAAACATAACTGGTGAATAAATCTGCAAAATCTTGTCCACAACTCGCTGTCTCCGAAAGTAAGTAAAAGTATAGTACTTTCAAAATGCATTGATAGTTTCAAGAACAATTCATTCTTACTTTATTTGCTTTGCCTTTTTCTGACCTTCAGAAAAAATATAGATAAGATTTCTGGTTGTGATCATTAATAACAACTTGGCATTTTATCATGTTTATCTTGCAGGTAACAGAATAAATAGCACTAGATGGCTCAATACTTACATTGGCAAAATACTAAAACATGTGCAGAGTGATACTCATTGTTTAACAATTTGTAGTTTGTTGACCTGTTAATGCTGGCCTTACACTAGCAAGGGATAGCTGCAAGAAGTTGCAGCAACAGTTTATTCCTGAGCAGATAAACTAACAATTTGCACTGAAAGCATGCATGTTGCAACTTGACCTGATATTGTATGTGGGCTATCATAAAATATCTGAAAGATATCCTTAGTGTCTTTATTAAATACATTACATAAAATTGAAAGCTCCAAGAGCTACTAGAAATTAAGAGCTTGCAGAGCATTAAAGAGTTTGGAAAAGTAACGTAAAAGGATTGCTAGCTGCTTAATACTTCTCAAGGAAAGCTTAGTATTTTATTTTAATCTGTATTAGTTACAGGTTCTGTTTTTGTGAATATGTTGATGGCTAGATGATTAAGAATAGTTGAAAATATTAATTTCATATTCAGTTCTCCAGTACCGTAAGTTTTGTGCATTGTTTTACTTGAAAAAATGGGCATCACCCCTTATCTTGTAATGTCAAATATAAAATATCCTAATTTCTTATGACTGAAAATATCTCTTATTCTGAATGCATAATTAATTGCTCGTTTTCAAACATGTGGAGTAAGCTATATACATTTAATTTATTTAGTAGATAAATATGCATGCGCTTTGCTTTTTTGAAGTAAAGAATGGCCCAATTCTTAATTGTCTTAGTATAGAATTATGCGTCTATAGCTCTACCAGACCAAAAAAAAATTAAAAAATCTATTGCGCGTGGCCTCCCCGTCCCAAGATACAAACATTTCTCCGCCAGTCTGTGCCCTTTGTCACAACATTGCTCTCTCTCCGTCTTTTCTCTCGTGGGTCGCGCATTAATGCGAGACTGGCGATAACCGATGAGGGAGAAGGATCAGACTAAAGGCCTCTTACGTGTTTCTACATTAGGGTTGTCCAAACGATTAACAGAAAATAAACCGTGTCTCGGGTTAATTTCCGGTCTCCAGTTCATAGGCTAGTGAGCAGTGACTGTTTTATACAGTTTATGATCAAATAATCATTGAACGTGGCCACATTCCTCTCCGTCTTCCACCCTACCATCTAGATCTGAATTCAATAGAACTTGTTTAGGGGTTTTTAAAAGGGCGCTTGGCAACGCATACTCAAAAGGAAAGGAAATGTTTATTTTTGCAGCACAACAGGGCGCTGAACAATGGAAGAAATGCCGCGAGCATTTGCAGGGAATGGAGGCGACTTGTAATAATTCATATAATGTGTTGGGCCAACGCATTGATGAATTCATGTCTTTGGACACTCGTGGGGGCGCGAGTTCTGACGGTGAGGGCTGTGATGAGTGACTGTCAGTGCGATCGCTGCGTCTCGCAGTCGCCTACGCGCTTCCTTATCGCCGAGGGGAAATATCAGCTTCCGCAGGGTGGGGGAAGCCTCCGTGACTTCACCAATGGTGCTGCCATGATGCTTGTTTTGCGAGTGGTACAGCTGTAGTTAAAATTTCAAAACTAAATCATTCAAGACAATAATGAACTTATAGGCGTTAATTTTCTCACTTCAGAGATTTTTACTCGTCTATCACAATGCCTTTTCGTAGTTAATGAAAACTATATTATACTATATAAATACATTCATGTCAGAGCCGTAAGCAAGAAAGTCCATTGGAAGAGCCAAATATTAAGTAAAAGTAAAAAACAATAGTAAACAATACATTTATACTGGCTTTACTCCAACAAGAAAAGCCTATCAAATCGCTCGCGCAAGCCAAATTGCATGTGCAAATGTCATTGTCAGTTCCTTGCTTCGCCAAACCAGAAAATTTTAAGGACTATTACTCAGTTACTGTGCGTCCCATAAGTAGTGGTAGTTTTCAGAAGTTGCTACAGCATTCGATTCATTTGTATTTTGTGGAAACAGAGTACGTGGCATGGCAGATGAAAGTGATTCTGCGGCGTTGGTGAACATAATTTGCGTATCGTCTTTCTTCGTAAGAAGAGAAAGTAATCGTGCGCAGGAAAACTGACATTTTTTGTGAATATCTCTAATGCCGAGCTTTTGTAACGAAAAACTAAATCTTTTTACAATAAAAGTAATTCACTTACTTGTAATTATTGCTTTGTGAGAACGTTTAGCATGTAATCGTTACTTTTAATAGGATGTACTTTTTAAATCTCGATGTACTTCATTTAAATCTTGATATTACTTTGTAATCGTTACAGCGCATGTAATCGTGAATATTCTTTTAGTTATTTTCGCCCGCGAACTAAATGAGTTGGTAAGATCATTAGTTCACGAGCTAGGCTAAACGAGAGGCGGTTTAGGAGAATTTTCGCGGCCCCAGCCGTCATGAAAGGACATGATGTATTTCCGTCATGGCTCCATTCCACCGCGTCAAACGAAGCCAAAATCTTGCGCTCGTTGGGGTCTTGGGTCATTACAGATTCTTTGGCTGTACGTTTTACAGAGTTATTTGTAAGTTTCAGTCTTCATTTTAATCAATTTCTGTTGGGCTTTTAGTGCGGTCGATGGGGAGCGAAAAAGGGGTATACCTTGCAAAAGGTGAGGTAGAAGATTTTATTGTATATTGTTATTGGTAAGAAAATCCAAAGTTTCCCACCTCGAAATACGTCGGGGCAAGTTTTGGTAGCCAAAAAACAAAACCAATTTCGGGCATCCGTTGGTTTTTGTGTAATAACTTTTTTTTTTGCACTAAGATCAACCGTTAAAAAGTTAAGTACAATTTTAAAGGTCCTTAAATTCCCTACAAATGTGATTTATTACATTTGTCTTAATGTTCAAAACTCTTTGTCTTTAATTGTTATGTACAAGGTCTTTAATTTCTCTACAATACAAATTTTCTTTGTAAATTATTTTTCTCAAGCAAATAGTAACAGCTACGAGATTTTTAAAAAAAATATTTATTTTTTATTATATTTTAATATTTTTTATTACATAAGAAAAGCTAACGTGAAACAAGGCAAATTTTATGTATTTACGTCAAAAACTGTAAAAAACTGTGTGACGCGCTATGGGGAAAATCTAATTTGAAGTTACATTTATGTCCAGAAGCAACCCAGGGGGCCATCTCAGCATTTACTCGAGGATCAGAGAAAATGGACGAAAACCTGATCGAGATGGGGGTCATTGATTCCGAAGCTGAAGTACAGTACTTGTTACAGGTTCTTTACATTTATTCAATCCAAATGACACATTAAATGTCATTGTTAAAATTAATATTACTTTTCTTTTGGATGCTCGGTATAGTCTCTAATTGTATAGAAACAGTTGTTCAGCAGAAAATATTTTACTTGGGACTTTTGTATCGAATTTAATCGTTTAATGTCATCTGGGAAGGTGTTGTAAAACAATGCACATGTATTATATGTGAATTTTTATAGTGAGCTGTTGATACTGTTACCTGATGACTACGATTACTTCGTCGAGTGTTGTAGTTATAGACAACGGGGTTTGCAGAAAATATATTCCCGCCCCTGAATAAGTCATTTTTGACAAAAAACACTGATTCATACATTAAGAGATACGGTAATGGTAAAATAGCTAGATTAATAAAGATAGACTTACAAGAATCACGTGGGTGGGATTTGCTTATTATTCTTACAATTATTTTTTGTAATCTAAAAGTCTGGGAACTATAAGATGTATTTCCCCAGAATATTATGCCATATCTCAGGCTGGAATGCACATTCGCGAAATATACACAAGCATTGTGGAGGCTGACCGAATTTGAAAGAATTCTGAAAGCGTAGCATAAGGAACTTAATTAAGTGTTCAATTCAATTAAATGAACGTTCCATTTAAGGTTTGAATTGAAAGACCTAAAAATTTTGTTACCTTAATATCAGTCAATGGCACGCCGTTCATTTTCAGTGAAGTGTCGGGCTGTTTATTTGAAATAGAGAACTGCATTGAAACTGTTTTCTTTTCATTTACTATTAATTTGTTATTACGAAACCAATTTGAAATATAGTACTATTTACGGTTTTTTTAGAGCAAAGAATACTCGTATTCGTATCGTCCGCAAAGATAACTGTTCTTCTGTTACTAATCGTCGAAGGCATATTGTTTACGCATAGTAGGAAGAGAATAGGGCCTAAAAGCGATCCGTGTGGGACTTCACATGCAATTGGCAAAAAATCAGAAACGTGTGTATGTAATGTTCCATTATTCCAGTAAGGTATTTCTACTCTGAGTTCGTTGTTTCTGCTCCAAGAAGGAAAAACCGTATTTAGAGATAATTAAACTATCACGACGGGTTTCGTATTTATAGAAATTTCTTATTTTTATGAAGGACCTGATTATGTTTACAATGGATGTTCAAATCTTAAATCTTGGCCACACCATATCCCCTATATCGCTCCTAATGGCTCTTCTACATCGCTCGTTTCCCTCCATCCTTTTTGTACAGGAGGTTCGCAATAAATAACGTTTAGGTATGTATGCCATGAGGATGTTCTACATGTGAGAGGAGTTTGGACGTGAAGGTGAAGTGACTGTGAGGAAGAAGAAAGGAGTCTTCCCCATTCAAAAATTGTTCTTGTGGGAGGATGTGACTATCTAAACCTTGTCATGCTAAGTATATTAATCCGAGATTGATTTCAGCATCAACTTCATAGGAAATTAGCAGTCTCAGCCAGGTATATCTACAGCTCATAGATCACATAATACATACTTCAGTTTCAAAACCTTCTGTTTCCTGTGTGGGCAAGAGAATACGACTGAATTAATGGAATCACAAAAAGAACTGTCTTAAACACAAAGAAATTTAGTGCATACGGTTTCGAAGTTTTCTTTTATATCAATAATCACTGCAGTTGATGACCGTCAATATGGATGGGATCAGCAAATAACACTAATTGCTGACGAGGATTTGGTCTTAGAGGAAAGTCCATTGCAGATGGAGTTAGTCATTATTCCTCCCATGGGATGGAAAATATTCGTATTATTAGGCCATCCCATGTGTTCGCATTACGATCTACGTTGTCAAACTTGATCTCACAGATTCCTTAATTATTTAGTTTTCATTATTTAACAATGTGAAACGATTCAAGTAATGAAGTTTCAAAGTACGATGAAACGAATCCAATAGCAAATCAGATATCAAAAAGGAACGTTGATCCAAATGTCTTGTTTGCGCTAACTCCTGTCAAAAGGAAAGATATAAAAGACTTGCCTTCCTGCCGATACGATGGCTTGTGCCAACTATTTTAATTTTTTATTTTATTTTTCATTAATCTTGATATAAATTTCTGAGTTATTATAGATGTTCTTAATGACTGAAATCAGCTGTGGTGGGAGACCTTTGTAATGCAGTACATTAAATTGAGTATTTCTGTTTACTGTGTTAAAAGCTTTAGAGTAATATATGAAGAGCATGTGTGTTCTTTTATTAAATTCTGTTTCTCAAATGATCTGATTGATAATAAAGATATTAATCAGACCAAGACCTGCCCTTCCGGAATCCATTTTGTTCTTCCAACCATTGTCTCTGCAATATTACATACTCTGGATGCGATTATTTTAGAATAGATCTTGTAAGTAACATTATTAGACTAAGACTTATTCCTCTATAATTTTCACAAGATGACCGGTCTCCTTTCATAAAGGTAGGGCTTATTATGGCAATTTTCCACTCTTTCGATATAAGCACTTTTTTCCAACATAGATTGAGAAAGTGTAAGAGCAATCAATCGCAACTTTCTTCAGTTTTCAAATCCGTGACACGAACAATAAATCCAACGTAACTGGCATGACCTATTCAAAATTATGTAAGACATGGTTTGTTGGTAGGTATTCCTTTTTTTTTTTTGATGAACCTGTAAATTCGTCAGCTGCTGTTTCAAAGAACCTCACACATGCATCTGCGATGCCTACTATATTTCTTGTTTCGATACCAGAAGTCATTTAATATTTTGTACTCAACATTTCGAAAATATACGACAGTTGTTCTGTTTGTGGTCTGTTATTTACGTGAGGTCGGTGGTTTTGTATTCAAATATAATTTTAAAATTTTCGACATACGAGAAAAGAAATTGGAATTTCAAAACACTGGTTAGTTATTATCTTTTCGTGCTTTGCGATCTCGTAACATTGGTAATTTAGGTACTAAATTTCACTGTCATTTGACTACTATTTTTGTTACGACTAGAGGTCGGATTTTTAGGGGCAAACATTTTCTAATTTATGTGCGAAAAATATTAAAAATAGTCGCATATTTAGGTGCAAAAAAATAAAAGTTAGAGCAAATATAAATACACGATTTTATATCATACCATGACAAATGCACATGGAATGTTGAGGAAAAATAGGTAAGTTACTTACAAACTATATTTTTTAAAGCCGGTTTTCATCATCAATGATATCACTGTTCTCTGAGCCATAAAAGAATATATTGAGTTGCGTCCCAATGTTAAGGAAATCGAAATTTAAATTCTTGTCTGTCAGAAAGTTTGGATGGGCAGAAAAAGATATATGTTCTCTGACACCAGTGGGCGCAGTCATAACACTTTTGGGGCAAAGCATTCTTCTAGTGGCAAATCAACAACGCTTATAACCTTTAAAATATCTGGAATTTTGGTCAAACATTGTTCCTGTTTCTGAAGAGCAAATCCTTCTAAACTCTTCTTCTATACTCTCTGTAGTTGGTTTAATAGATGCAAAAGAGGAATTTGAAGGAGTAAACACACAAGAATTCTCTTTCCAAAGCGGAATTGTTCAATTTTTTCTCTCAGATTTTCCTATGCAGAATCGATCTTTATCAATGTTACTAACAAAATGAATTATTATTTTTTGAAGTTTTCAGCATAAAACACATAATTGTTTATCCACGTTCCCCAGCAAATCACGATGGGGTGAGGTAGTAAACGGAGATAGGAAGTGCTTTCTTTGTGTACGAGAACATTTGAAGGATATTTACTAAGCACAACGTCGTCAACTTCATCAACAATATTAATTCATTAGAGACTTTTTTCTTTACGTGCTATTGCGATACTCTTTGCAACCCAATTCAACAACTCTATGCAGCGCGATGGACTATAAGATTTGTTTGAAAAATGTCCTCGAGTTAGCGATGGGGTAAATGCTATTGAGGTCTTTGTCGATGCATTGGTTGAGAAAACATCAGATTTGCCATCAGAAGTGCGCAAATGTTAGACTTAAAAGAACAACATACCATATAGGTCTACATCAGAACTCAACGATGTTCGTTTTGAAGCAACTTTGGCGTAGGCAAGATATCCGGTAAAAAATACTGCTCTGTCGCGATAGCTGATAATGAATTACTCCGGTCCGTAGGTTCGTAATTTCCGTAATTTTAAAGACAGCTATGTTTCTATTACAAAAACACTAAACATAGTAAATATTTTTAGGTACACACATAAATATTCAACTCTTATTATTAGTCCAGCACAATGTTTCGACGAAGTTGATCGTCATCTTCAGGCACAATTATGGTTATTTTTTCAAAAACACATTATTCACAACTGGTGGTAATGAATGACTATGGATATCCTTTGCTTCTGTTCTCCTGAGGTTAAAAATAGTGGCAGGTTGCTTTGGAGCAAAGTTAAGCTGGACAAAGTGCATGACTTGCACAAATATTGTTTTAATTAATTTTAAACAGTATGTGTTCATGTAATGCGCACATTTAAAATAAGATTTTTTGCGAACATTGGGAAATAAGAGGTGAATAGGGGCTTAAAGACTATTTAGGTGCAGTGGGGTGATGTAGGTGCAAGGCAAGTTTCTGAAATGCTTTCTATAGGGTTCTATTAGGCCATGTTAGAAGTAAAAAATGAAAGTTCCAACGAGCTTTGTCTGTAGGTGCATTACCTAAAAATCAGGTCCTTTGTTGAGACTGATTAAATTACTAATTAAAACCGGACGGGAAAAGAAGTAAGCTTGTGTGTATAAATATATGATTTTTCGTAAATTTCCAATTCGGGATTTCATAAGACCATGGATTAACACCATTAGAAGGAAGAACTGATCACCAATATCTGCTTCATATATTTGCTCACAATATTTTTGTCCATAAGATATGGAATTAACAAGCCAGAAAAATACCTTTTTAGCTGTTTCCAACATTTTTTTGCCACCGTTCTAACAAACAAGAAAATTTGTTTTAGATAATGTAATAATACCGGGAGAGATTGCACAGGACATCAACCGATGTCACTGCAGTTTAGGGATGGGCGATGTAATCGCGATTAGTATAAAAATCGATTATTTCATACGATTAATCGAAAAACACAATCGATTATTTTTAAACCGTTTAATCGAACTATAAATTAAAATTTACAATTATTTACATTATGGGAATTACAACTTTTTTTAATGGAACAATAATGGTTTCAATTTTGCTATATTCGAATTTTGTAAACCACACAAATAATAAGAAAGGTAGCGTTTTTGTTTACTAGTCAGAAAATTCTATACATGAATATTTAATTGTTACTGGTCAATTTGATAACACTTCATTTTCAATAACCAATGAAAATTGATTATGCGCGCATAGAAAGTATTCTGTAAGGCAAATAAAAACAACCAAACTGTGTTTAAGTTTTGCTGCCGAAATAGTTCTGTGCGGTTTCAACAGAAGGCAGCAGCCTTGATTATCTTCATGAATTGGTATTACTGATTACAAACAATTCTTCGAACTTTCACAATTCAACAATTCTTTGTAATCAATAGACTTTATTATTCTTGTAAACACAAAACGTATTTACGAGAAAAAATGCCGAAAATTAGCAGCGAAATTTGGAAACATTTAACCAAGGTGGAAGAAAAAAAGTAAGAGTGCAAAGTGTGTGGGAAACAATTAACAATTTGCGGAAAATAACTAATTTTTGGAACCACCTCATAATTCATAATATAAAAAGAGGTGACATTGTTGACAGAGCAGAAACAATAACAATTACTCAGGTAACGTTTTTAATTTAGGTACTAATCTTTTTTGATTATACAGAATATAATAATGTTATATTTAATTTCTCGTGTAGTATATTTCTACATTTGTTTCATAAATTATATATAACATTTGACTCATACAATTGTGCAATAATTTAATCTTACAATGACAAATTGCTTATTTGGGTTGTATCATTTTGTTGAAAATTAATACATTTTTTCTTAGAAATACATTTTTTTGGTTTATACAATTATAATATATATATATATATATATATATATATATATATATATATATATATATATATATATATATGTGTAAAAGTAAATACTTTTCAATTACAATTCCTTTTACCGATATTACTTATGTTTATATATAACTTAATATTTGTTAGTCAGTGGAAAATAATTCAATTGAAGGATTGACAACATCAAGCCATGCATGAATTAATCACAAAAGATCAAATTCTGATCAATCGATCACTGATCATTCTCCAAAAAAAGCAGAGAACATTAGAAGAGACATTTGACAGGGTCAATTCATTTAGACGTAACAGTATATAAATACTACCAGGTTAGGGAGTACAATCGAGAATTCAAAATAGTAAGAAAAGATTGAAATTTCATTAGTCATAATAGAAATCTATTTATTTTCAATCAAATCTTTTTAATAGTTTAAGATTAATAATAGTGCAAATTTTTATATCAAAAAGTCTTGCCTTTTAACACAAAAGGTTCATTGCATTATGTAAGAATTAAATTACTTTCTTAGAATATTATAGCAAATGAAACTCATATTACAATAATGCATAATATCTATTATATATTCTAAGTTTAGAGATAGTTTCATGCCAAAGGTGGACATATCTTCTGAAACACGATTTTGGTTCTAAAAATATTGTAGTTTCCATACTGATCAAGCTGTTCAACATGTTCAATATTCTTAACATCAAATTACAACCTCATTTAAATTTCGTCATTTTCGACATAGAACAATTGCATCAACTTACCATTACTGAATTAATCGTTTTACATGGTTCATCTAACTGTACCTATCACTATCGAATTTCTTTAAGTATCTTTATAAAATTTTTGATCAAACTGTATTTATTTAAAATCATATATTTCAGGAGAAGGAACACGCAATGCAGAGTTAAATGAGGTTTATTTTGTGTAAAGATCATATGGTTTTGAACACATCAGAAAGAGAAGAGTTTAGGCACTTTTCGGAGGTTGCTGTCCCACTATGGACTCCGCCAAGTAGAAAAACTATAACACGATTGACTGAAGCGAAATATGTTGCATTGAAAGAAGAAGTGTGCAAAATAATTTCTAATCTACCCAGTCTGACCACTTTTGACGTGTGAATCGAAACTCATACTTCAACAAGCTACCTCGGTGGAACTCTTCATAAGGACTTGCAATGGAATCATGTACTCTTCGCGTTCCAGTATTCAGTGAATCACACACGGCCGATTATTTGGGAGAATCTTTCTTAAATATTTGTAACGGCTGAAATATAGATATCGAAAAAGTTATGCTTGTTGTTACACATAATGCAGCTAATATTTCAAAAGCTGTTCGAGATACTTTCAAATCTGCAGTCACATCTTTCAATCACACATTAATCCTGATCCCAAAGATTTAAGAAAATTTATTTTTAGTCCATTCTCGCAACCTCCCGCGCCATAAACTTTACATCCAACGAAATAATGAAAGGTTTGGAGAAAGCTGCAACCTCAAGTCCTCTAATACCACAAGTAAAACCAGATGAAGTCTCAGCTAATAGTCTTCGGGAACTACAGGACAAGTTCATAAAGTAACAGCAGCAAGATCAGTTAGAAGAATACGATGGTGGCGTACACACGGAATTGCGCCAATATTTAAAGACCCATATTATCTATGGACATAAACCCATTCCAGGCTTGGGAATCAATGAAGTCAGAATTCCCGAATGTTTACAAACTAGCCATTAGGTATTTGCCCGTCATAGCCACCTCAGTCCCAAGTGAGAAATTATTTTCAGAAGCAAAACTTGTACTTAGCGACTTGAGGAGTCGACTCACGCCTGAGCATTTCTCTCAACGTCTGTTTCTCGCCTCTGTAAGTTCTCAATTGTGAACTGCGAAATAGTTTATTCATTTTCACAAATTTTTGTGAAATTGTTTTCATACATAGCAATAAGTACTGATAGGAATAATTTATAGTTTTGAGATTTGTCCTTCGTATAGAATAAAAATATTCGTTGTATTCAAATAAATATTTTTTATATATTTTATCACCTTTTCCCTATTTTAAAACGTATTGTTATGCTACATTTGACCCCAACTTAATACCCCTTTCAGTCACAACGTGCATTGCATTATGTAACAGTGAATATAATGTGCGTATACGTATTTTTTTTTTAAGTTTTGCTCATAATATAATATATAAAATCAAAACTAATGAAATACGTACGATGAAATATGGCAAAATATTCTACATTGTAATGCCGATCACTCCGTCGGGATATGTCGGGCGCCAGGTTCAGTTCCTGTAACGAATGGATGG
>BOPP01000176.1:1317526-1331808 GCA_017312745.1 Gryllus bimaculatus | reverse complement strand
GTTCTTCAATCGGGTTGCATCGTTTACGAAATTTTCCAGGGAGATCTCTCTTTCTACCTCGGCCCCCCTCCTCTCTCTCTCTCAGTGAGCGATTCCAGAAGCTTCTCTCGCAGCTGTCCGAACACTTGTTCAAGCGGTTGCGTTTTTTTTTGGGCCATAAATTTGTCAGCGGAGGCTGATCGACAGCCATCGACAGTTGAGTTGTAAATAACCCCTTTGGGAATTTGGATTCCTGGTGGGCGCGTGGCAAAAGGGGAGCGGGCGCGTATTGTTTGTCTTGAGTGGTTCCGGTGGCTCCGGGAAGAGAGGTAGCGTGGGGCGTATATGACGGGTCATAAATGTGTCCGCAACTAAGAGGTACCCTCATCAGCGGTCGGTCGGGCAGCTGTCAATGCGTGTCCGCGGCCTGGCGGTCGTTAGGGCCCTTCGCAACAAAAGCCCCGTCCCGCGACCTACTTAACTGTGATGGGAGCTATTTCGATATGAAATTATTATAATATTATTTGGTGACGCCACAACATGGAGAGAGTATTTTAGTTAAGGTTTGTATATATTCGTGTATTTTTCTTATCTACGTACATATGCATTTTTGTCTCATACTTCAGCGTCTCAAGATAAAAATTTGACCGTGTATAATAAATAGTATAATGCTAAAAAAATTTTAAAGTTATTTTTAAGAAACCGGGAGATCGCTCGGGAGTTCAGAGCTTGTCCCGGCTAAGGCGGTGGCAGATACTAGTACCTGGTTGTGAAAACCCCGCTAGCCGACGGTAGGTAAGCACCAGATCTCGCCATACAACGGGGGAAAGATCACCCCACCTCCCGTGCAAAAAGCATGCATTATTCTTACAGGGCTGATGCCCCTGTTAGTTGACGTGCGCGGAAAACTAAACAATCCATCAATAAAATGGAAAACGTAATACATGCTGATCTGCAATTTGGTTAGGCCAATCAGGTTTTTGTTGTAATGTTCTTATAAATTGCCCGTAAGTGTGACATTAGGATGGTTAATTCAATTAAACATATTCTTTTGAATATAATTTGAACTTTAACTTCTAAGAAAAGAAAGAAACAAGTCAAAGAATCTAAATGGTGGCTATTTCAATGCTACATACACCTGTGAAAATTAATGCATAAAAAAAGGGATTGTAACTTTTGAATCAGTTGGCTTTCATCTCAATTACGTTCTCATCGTTTCCCTTAACCCATAAGACAAATACCGAGATGATCGCTTACCATTAAACCTGAATTTTTAAATGTAGCTTATTTTCATTGCGATGAATATCGGGCACTGACCGACTTAGTGTTTTTGATTGAAATAAAAATAACAGATTAGGATACCTTAACATCAATTGTTTGAAATCCTTAATATTATTTTCCTTATAATATTCGTTTTTCTCAACAGCAATACATTACAACATAGGTTTACAGATTTTCTTGGGGACAATGGGCGTGTAGCGTTATGTATCTTTGAAACTGTAGCGTAGGCGTAGCGCCAATGGATGCCAGCGATGCGTCGCATCCCTTCGTTATGCGGTGGGTTATTTGATTTCTAATCTTTACAGATCATGTTTCTCATTTCCTTTACGCATGACTCTATTGTCCTTTCTTTGGATGCTTCAGACCATTGTATAGATTACAGTACCAGGTTTTGTAACACTTTGATTTCGCTTAAAGGCCGCTCCACATATACTCCCACAGCTACTTCTCGCCCAATCCCGAATAGCTGATGTGTTCGGCCAATGTTCGCTCCTTTTGATGTGTCTTAAAGGCCGACACGCGTTGGGAATCGCGAATACCGAAAGTTCGGCACTCGGCGAATCGCAAGCTACCCGTCCACACTACTCGGGATTCGGCGAGCGGTTGCTCGAGATTCGTCGAATGCCGCATGTGTGGAGTCGCCTTAAGGCTTCATTCACAATGCAAACTTAACGTAATGCCGTAATCATAGCAGTAAATTTTACATGTAAAAAACAAGCATTCACAATGACGAACGTAAGCTGGAACGTACGTTTTGCTGGAGCCAATCAGATTTAAAAGTATTGAAGCTTGATCGATTGTCGATTCGTTTCTAGCTTGCTGAAAAGATCTTTTCACCATGGTTTCTAGATTTTTCTTCGATTTTCCTATCGAAGATTCTTTACATACAAATGGGAGTAGCTGTTGTATTAGTGCTCGCATTTCCTTTACTAACAAGGATTTTCTTGCACCAAATTCACGAGTGATTCGTCGAACGTAAATAACTTGACGTGGTGAATAAAATAAAGCCAAAAGAAAAAATGGTCCAAATTCGTACTTTCAATTCACTAGCCACGTCAAAACAGTTCGCAAACTAGTTCAGTACATAACAGTAATGAAATGTCGTAGCCGAAAACTACCTGAACACAATCCATGTTTGTTTGTTTCACGCTGCTCTATGATTGATCGTTGGAAGAATTCCAGCGTGTTGACGTTGGAACGTAAGTTTTTAACGTAAAATGTTGGTGTTTGTGGACTCTTAAGTTTAAGGCTTTACGTCTTCGTTTACGTCAAGGCATTGTGAATGCTCTCCTTTAAAAACTCATTTCTAGGTTTTGCGGCTTCGTTATGTTTACATTTAAGTTTGCATTGTGAAGTCGATTTCGAAGTCGTGCATTGTGGAGTCGCATCCGTTCCCTATGTTTGATTTCGCTGCAAGGCCAATGTCCTTCGAGAAGTTGCCTATTGGCCTACAAACCACGTAACTGATGCCTATGGCTTACAAATCACGTGACTGATGTGATTCTACCATTAAGCTTCATATATCTATTTACATAGTTGAGATCACTGGATTTGCACAAACGCATATAGGTAGACACGGCCTACAATAATTTCGTTGATTGGCCCGCAGACGCGGTAGCGTATGTTCTGCATTCTTTGTCAACGTTTGCCCATAAATGGAGCACTTTCAGGATCTTATATCGTTTCCTCGGTCTTGTTTTCGGACGTCGTGTGCCGTGCATACAATTCAACAAGTCGGCTATGAACATTGTGCTCCTTCGTGTCCCTTGCTGCCGAATTTGTAGCATAGATTGCTTCGGTCTGGTCCCCTGCAGTCTCGCGCCAGATGCTCGTAGTCGAGGCAGCGGAATCACCGTGGTGACGTCTCCTTGAGTTGGATTTTGTACCTAGTCCAGCCGATCTTTATTCTCGCCGAATCCAATAGTTTTCTCGCGTCTTTTTTCTTCAATTCAAGTAGAGCAAGGCACTGTCCCCTAGTGTTCGGTTGTATTACGTGAATTGTGAAGACATTGAAGACAGTTTCGGTTGGCTCCAGGCAGTGGTGCGTCAGCGGAATGGTACCATTCTCTTTGAAGCACGCGCCCATGACCAAATCGAAAAAATCTCCAAAACTTACCACATTGACGGTCTCTAAGTGAAATGACCACTCACCCCAATCTTCACCTATATAAGAGAGTGGTGAACGATGACTCTCCATCAGAAAGTGAGAAGGAACTTCTCTCTTTATTTAAGAGTCAGAGCATAACGGAGGTATAAAGGAGAATGGGAGAGAGATACCCACTCCCACCTTGATCCTGCCATTTAATATTCCTTCTCTGCCACAGAGGGTGAGTTGTGGGTTTTATAATCCCCACGTGCGGCAGTAATTTACCAAAGCCCTTGCGTTGCTTCAAGTGTAAGATGATCGGCAATTCCCAACTACAGTGCATCGCCGTTAGCCCTGTTTGCGCAAAGTGCGGAAAATACTCGCTGTATACTGATCCCTGAGCCAATTTGCTATGTAAACTGTAAAGGAGACCATGCAGCTAACTCCAACAGGTGCCTGAGATATATGAGGGAGAGGAAGATCCAAAAGATTCGAGCGGCGGAGAAAGTGTATTTTCCTGAGATGAAACGCCTATATCGGGCTAAGAACCCAGTGGATCTCGGGCGTTCAGTTTCTAGTACTCTGTGCAAGACGGTAAAAGCAATATCAATATGTCAGAACCTCATCTGCAACTCCCCCAGTTGCCCACTTCTGGTGCTAGGTGTATTCAGTGGACTTCCCTGAGGAGACATCGCCTCTGCGAGGTGGAAAGATATATCCCTCCAAATATAAAACATTTCCCGAGAAAGCTAAGCAGACCAATCGGAGCGAGAATCCACTTCTCAGACCTTCATGAAAGCTGATGACACTCGTCCTTCTGGCCTGGAGAGGCATCAAAATGTTCGTTCCTCCAAACTCCGACCATCTACTCCGGCTCCTGAGACTCGCCCTAAGCGATCTCTTAGTGTATCGACCAGTGCTCAGGACGAGTCTGCCCCGGAGGAAACTTCAATCGGGGTGAACACTCGCTCCTTCGAGCAGCAGAGAAATAAACGGAAAAAGGAGAAGAAAAATCTCCTCAGAAGTAAAGAAACTTAACAACTAGAAATTATGGCTCTCCTCCTGTGGAACCTCAATGGCTTTTGCACTCGTTTAGACAAAATAATTCTGATAATGTCTCTGTATAAACCCATTATTGCAGAAAGCCCATCTCATTCCCGAGCATTCTCTCTCTCTTCGTGGCTTCTCTTGCTACTTGCTACATTGATGATGGCCTCCGGGCACATGGTTACATTTGTCACAGATCTCGTGGTGTCCAAAGAAATAGACGTACGAACCACTCTTCAGGCATCTTGCGTTCGTGTGAACTTCCACACTATATCGATAACTTTTTGCAACGTCTATATCCCGCTTGAATAAGTCGTGTCGCAAGTGGAACTTGAAGAGTGTTTTCTCAGTTGCCCGCCTCTTTTCTTTTTGTGAGGGACTTAAATGCCCACAATCCCACCTGGTGTGGCACCTGCCCTTGACAACCAGAACATACTTCTTTTGAATACTAGAGAAAGCACACATTTTCCGTGGCTTCAAACGCCTCGTCCGTTGATCTGTCTCTCTGCAATCCATCTCTCTCTACCATCTGTGAGTGGGCCGTCCTTGGCGACCGCTATGGTAGTGACTACTTCCCCATTCTGATCAATTTCGATATTCCCGAACTAAGCGTTTCTCGTCCTCGCTAACTCACTGAGCTGAGTTGGAAACATTCGCAAAAGAAATATGGATATCGGAAAACTACCCAAACGATATCGATGCTACGGTTACTCATTTTACTGACGCCGTTCTTCATGCGGCCTCAATTACCATTTCGAAGTCGTCCACGACATCCTTCCGTACCATGATAGAATGTAATCGCAAGCGGGTACTGGCAAACTTAGTATGTTCCCAACCATGGATAATCTGATAAATTAAAAAGATTTCGAGTTAGTGTTAGATTAACCATACCGGAAAGTAAGGCCGCGTCCCAGAGAGCTTATATTTCATCACTCTCTTGCTATACTCGCTCTAAAGTAGAAGTGAAAGGTTCGACAAATCGGTGGAAGACTTCCTTCGCCGTCTGCCTCAGGGTTTCTACTAAATGGAAATCCTCTTACCTCATCAGAAGATATAGTAGAAGAATTGACCGCTCACTATGAGAATATGTCCTCCTGCCTTTCTGAACACAAAAAACCAAAAGAATGGAGAACTGAAGATTAGATTTTTCGATTCGTGTGGAGGAAGATTACTATGCTTCTTTCTCCAATTTTCTTGTGCCATCACTTGTGGCGTCTTTGCCGGGGCAAATAATTACAGACGTGAACGGCTTGTAAATATTTAGTATTTATTAGAATAAAAATACTCCGACACCATAATACTATATACAATATTTACAAATAAATTTGACCGTTACAAGAAGGAACCTTCTGTGGTTACCACCACTGCTGGCCCGATAATTAATTACCATATCCCGGTGATGCACCAGTACCTTACGCGAGCATTACCTGCGAGTATGCCGCACCTACCGTCACGACGTAGCAGGCCGGCTTCGGTTCCCCGCCTCGGTAGCCTATGCATTACAATGCAACGCCGCGCACAACCCACACGACGCCCTAGCGACGCGCCCAAACCTGAAGAATCAGAAGAACAGAAGAGAGTTCTGAAGTCGGGGTCCGTTTATATACCTTCTGGGCAGGCTGACGGAACTGCGTCACCCGCAGTGTCCGCCAACGCGTTTCCGCCGGCTTCAGGGTTTCCACGTTGCCACCCACGACACGGCACCCCTTCCCTTTCGCTCCCCAGCCTTTGTGCAGCCCAGCGTATCTTCCGGCAGCGCTGTCCCCGTGGCTGATATTTGGTACTTTTGTACTGGCGACAGATATGACGCCACACGACCTGCAGGCCAAAATCAAGACCGAGGTTGATGTGGTCTTGGAGCGGACCCTTCATTCTGAGATCTTTCTCAAATCCCTTGCCTCTCTTTTGACTGATATAGTGGCAAAGAAGTTGGAGGAATCAATGTCCTTCAATGAAAATCTCATTGTTTCATTGCAGAATAAGATTGAAGACAGGGATCGTGAGATCCTGAGCCTAAAATACGAGTTGGATCTGAAGACAGACCAGCTAGAAATGTACAGCAGAAGAAATTGTCTGCGGATATTTGGCCTAGAAGAGAAGGAAGGCGAAAACACCGACCATATGGTCATCGATGTGGAGAAAAAAGTGTTGACGTATCCATAGTGTGGCGTTGCGCAGGGCTCAGTGTTAGGACCCCTCGCGTTCCTTATTTATATTAATGACATAGGCAAGTTAATAAAAAATTGTTGTCACCACATGTATGCTTATGATCTCCAATAGTATATTAGCAGACCACCTTCTCGCGTTTTCGAAATGGCTAAAAAATCAACGATGACCTACATAGTCTCTCCTCTTGGTCGTCTTCAATGGGGCTACTGCTAAACCCCAATAAATCTCAGTGTCTCGTAATCGGCTCCAGAAACTCCCTAATTTAATAATAATCACTAATAATTATCACTTTTCTCTCTCCCTGATATTTGCATAAATGGAACTCATCTACCGTGGTGTAACGACGTGAAAAATTTAGGTGTGCAAAAGGGTAATACTCTAAATTGGAATGTTCAAATTGATAAAATCTGTCAAAAAGTGTTCGCGTCCCTGCATGTTTTGAAACGCATGCGAACTCTTTTACCTACAAAATCTCGTCAGATCTTGGTACAACCCCTCCTTATGCCTCATTTTGACTACTGCGATTTCTTATTGACTGATAAATTTAAAACAGCAACGTAAATTACAAGTATCTCAAAATGCATGCATTCGTTTTATTTTCGACCTTAAAAAATACGACCATATTTCAACTTTTTACGCGGATTCTAAAATTCCTACCGTTGATAAAAGGCGTTTACTTCACTGCCTTCTTCTTTTCTACAAGGTTTTAAACAGCGCTCATCATTCCACCCTCTCACAACGATTTCAGATTATGAAGCTACATCGTGCCCGAGAGGCATGCCTTATTTGTATTCCTCACCACAATACCTCTACATTTAGCAAATCATTCACTGTTACTGGCATTCGTGGTTGGAACAATCTTCCCTCCTCTATAAAAAATAGTTGTACATTCAAAAGTTTAAAAAGGAAGTCACAAAGTGGATTCATGAAAATACTACTTAACGACATTGCCACTGCTCGTCTGCAAATACTGAGAACTGGGTGGACGCCGTGCTGTTTCAGCGCTGCGACGAATCCCTTTCTTATCCCAATCCTACCTATCTTACAATGTTCTACTCCATTTTTCAAATAAACACTTTCATCTCATCCTCTATCCTTTATCACATTCTTTCTCTTTTCTTTCTCTTCCTCTCACTCCCCTCTTTCTTCCTTTCTCTTCCTCTCTCTTACTTTATTTCTTTCTCTCTCTCCCTCTCTCTTACTTTATTTCTTTCTCTCTCTCCCTCTCTCTTTGAATCACTAAATTCCATCGTTTCTTTGTTTCCTTACTCTCTTACTTTTAATTTTCATTCTAGGTTATTTAACTCTTTCTTTCCTCTAAATTTAATCCTATTATTTTAATTATTTAACATTCGTTTAATTTTACACTTACCCTCACTCACTCACATGTACATTTATCCTTATTAAATAATTTGAACACTCTGAAATGTAGCTATCATGTCATTATCATTGTCATTAAAACCTACTTGTACACCCCCAACCTATATAGAACCAACCTCTCAACACATACACACTTTTGTTACAGAACAAAAATGTGTGCATACCTGTGTTATGAGTATGTGCATTTATGCATTTGCTCATTTGCTCATTTGTGCATTTGCTCATTTGCGCAACTCATTTGTGTAATATGCATACGTGCATTTGCCCACATGTGCTTGTATTCAAAATATAATTCATGTGATTTTAATATTTGTCTAGATGTGTTTTATTAATTCGCAATATTTCTGTTTCAGTTCATCGTTTCTTACAACTTTCATTATTGTTAAAACAATATTCAATTCAAAATGTTTCCGTTTCTTTTTCTGTATTTTGTGTGCACTGAAATTGCTAACTTGTATTGTGTTTTTGACAGAGTATTGTGTATTGGCCTTAAGCCACCATTCTGATTGAGGTTTACCTGGGTTTACTCAATCGCTTAAGGCGCATGGGATGGTCCCATGTTTGCAGTCCCAGGAATAAATGTAGTATATATCGTTGGCATACGGGTGGGAGATTTTGGGTCGAGTTTTCAGATCTTGGGAATATTCTAATTGGTAAACAGTTCCTAAATGTCCACAATATCTACTTTTCTTGTACGGGGTTTAAATTGAATATTTTCCCTACAATATGAATTGATCGTTTTTATTCCCCCTCTTTTTACTTAATTTAAAAACCAAATAGTTTTATAAAACATTCTCATATTATTAATATTGTTAATATTATTCTTACGAAATACAAGTATTATGCTTACAAAATACTTTATTTTCCAACGTTTTCCATTTTTCTCAGGGAACTCTATGCGTTTTCGCTCGTATGCTGACGATATTTCCCCCTTTCTATTCTTCTTTAGGGGCAATTTAATAAGACGTACGTAATCTTATCTCCTTCAAAACCACTGTGTGAAACATTTAGTAGTACTTAATTACCTTTCACTGACTTATACAAGATCCGTCCAATCCTTCCTGTGCCTAATTTGCTGAGTCAGAAAATATAATTTATCTAAATTTTGAATAAATTCTTATAGGTTTCTAATGAATTTATCATCGACTTTGACACATCCCGTACTTAAAAGAAATACAGTTCATCTCACTCATAAATTTCATTTTATCAATGCTGTGAGAATATTTATTTATTCCTTCCTCCCTCGCTTATATTCCTCTCTTTAAAAAAGACTATATTTATTTATTTATTTATTTATTTATTTATTTATTTATTTACTCGTAACTACCAAAACTGTAAGGAATCTTGCATACAAAAATGCAAACGTCCATGTATCACGATTAACAGTTCATAATAAAAACAAATTTGATGTGTAAAATGTCTGAGTTTGTTATAAAATGTTTCTCTGTAAATAGTTTCTTCTGTGTTTTGCAGTGTTTCTTCATAATATACTTTTAGAACTGTGTTATTCATGCTCTTCCTGGTTCAATTTACATAAGTAGGTGTCTCACTTAATTCCATACTGCGGTTAAGTGAGCCATGTTTTTGTCAACTACTTTGTTGCATCACAAGCTATTTGCGAAATGCATGAAAATTAATACTGTTTAATTAACTGTTTCTTACTTGTGACTTCATATTATTATGCAATAAAAGTATGGCTAACAATCCAATAAACAAATGCAAAAACTAAGACGCATGCTAGCCCAATAAACTAAGCTATCCCAGCCTTTATTATTATTATTATTATTATTATTATTATTATTATTATTATTATTATTATTTTGTTTATTCTCAAACCATTTTGGTTTCACATGGTGAGCGCACACAGAGATACAATATCAAAGTATGGTAACACAGACATATTTAAAATCTACAAAACAAATTAAGGCATAAATACAATTTCAAGAATGAGCTTCAAAACCAACATGTCCTCCCATGAATCTCCTGACTAGTGAGCCAGGTCTGACTCCTAACAGACTTCTGGAGGCCGATGATAATGCTCTTCTCCAGGAGAGTTTTCCAGTTTATCTGGCAGAGAGTTTTTCGTGTTCACGCCAGATAGCCTGATAGTACCAATTTGGGATAGTTTTTCATTTCTGACACATCCGGCCATTGTTCTTTTAGGCAATACTAGTTTCTCTGATATTTGTCGATTTTAGTCTTGGTATGTTGCATTTCATGTTTGCTGTATGGGACGGAATGCAACCATTCAATAAAACCAAACTTTTTGAACGATTTGTCCCACAAGAGTCAATATCAGGTCTGTTGTGCTGAATTGTCCAGTGTCGTTTAGCAATACTGGCGGTTTCCCAGATAACTTATGTGTCGCATTTTCTAGTACCGCTTCTGGATAGATTACTGGTAGTATGTGCATCCACTTTGTGAGGTAGCTGTGCTTAGCTAGTTTGGAATGGAGATGTGGCCTCACTTGATGCTTCTCCTCTTTATAGTCGGTGGGAGCTAGACAGCTTATCAGCCTGAATATTAATAATTGCTGAATGGGTTTCATGTTCTCGACCTACACATGCGACATTCATCAGTCTAGTACTCTGATCTTTGTGATATATTTTAGCGTACAATCTTCTTCTGTGGGAATCACCTGATCTTTTGTTGCTTCATGACACTTCGCTCTCAGGGTAACTATAATATCCCTATACTGAGCTCATTTTGCTAAAGAATTTCTTGGTCGTACATTTGATTGGCTACCCTGCAGCAGGAATATATGCATCGTGGAGTGCTTTCTGTTGTTCCAGGAGATCGATTCTTGCTGGCAAGAGAGCTAATGGAACTTTGCATATCTTGTTATAGACTTGGGGGGGCGTGATAATTGTTATCCATGGCCTGCAATACAAGTACCTGTGAGTATAAGTGGCCTGCCTATTTTCTGCTAAAATACTTCTCTCATGGCTATTATCCTGTTGGCAGCGGAGATCGTGACTATCACAATACCACGCCCTCCCATTGTAGGGCAGTGTGACCCTCTGTATCGGCCATTTAGAGATGGTGACAAAGCGAACCGTGTCATTTGAAACTCTTAACAAGGTCTCTCCATTCCTCTTAGGAGTCGGTTTGTGACCATTTTAAAATATCCATCGAGAAGGTGATACATGAGTATAAGCATACGGTTTAGATGGCAGCCGTGAAGGTTTCGGGAGTTTGAGGGAAGTTTTAACACTGACTTGAGTCCGGTTGGTAAAGCTCTGTTTTTAAGCTCTATCCCTTCAGTTGATGAATGTGCATCTATATTACTTTTGCTGTAATCCCAAGTATTTGTAGCGCCTCACAGCTTCACAGAGCCAGTGATTGTTTATCTTCCATCAAGCAGTGCTCGTTATGTGAGACTCACTGTGAAGTTTACCGCTTCTGATATTTGTTGTATTTGCATTTTATCAATGCTGTTCCATATTCACTGTCCGCTCGAAAGTCTAGCAGTAGCTTTTCATCTGAATTTTAAGCCACGCACTATGACCAGAAGTAGAGTTTTCAATGTCGTTTCCATGATACGCTAAATGGGCTACTTGCAATCTTCTTCAGTGCCTCTTCAGTTCGAAACTAATTTCAGTCTTCTAGAGTTCGATACGGGTTTCATTGCCAAGCAGAACCAGTAAGGGCTCAGGCTATCTCCTTGAAAGATCCACGTCTTTATAGTTTATTTCCTTGATAATCATATGTTTCATTTTTTGATCGAAGTGACACGAATAGTTTGTCTCTCCATTTGCCCATGGATGGATTTCCAGGAAAATTTAGATTTGTCGAGTTCACACACAATTTAGCGAACAGATCACGTAGAGAGCCAATCATGCGGAACTCATGTCATAAGCCCTTCTATAATCAATGAAGGCAGGTTGAACAAGCAGTTGCGTTTCTTCGGTTAAGCATGCTTGAGACATGACACCGACTCTAATATCAATGAGGAGTTGACTCCTTACATCCAAGGGAGCCCCTGCTGCATCCCTTTTGGACATTCGGCTAATATAGAATTTGTACAGCAGTGTTTCCTCATCACCATTATACAACAATTGTGAATGACTTTGTAGAAAAGAATTTGAGAGAAAGTGTATTGGTCGATATTTCGTAGGATGCTTTAGTTATCACTGGTTTTGGCTTCATAGGTGACACTTCACACAGCAGTGCGACATTTTTTCAGTAATTATTCAGATAGTGGTTATATAGGATTTGGATTTTTCCATGGAGGCAGGTGAACTTTTGACCAGTAGTTATGAGACCCGTCAGATCCAGGGCATTTCCCCAATTTTTGAGTTTCTGCTACACTTTTTGAAGAATTAGCCTAGGTGAATTTGACGCTTTCTCATTTCGGTGATTATGTGTGCTGGCATTCCTGAACTGTTCCTAGCCAAGGGAGCGTTGGCGTTGAAGCTACTGTCGCGTCGACATATTTTTACTCCAGGTCTCTTTCAAAAATAGATTACTCTGGTAAGCTGTTCACTTCTGTGTTCTTTTCATTCATCTTTCTGTGAAATTCGTTGGGCTCTTGAGAAATCTCTGTTTCTCTACATTCCGCTTTAGACTTTTGGTGTAACGTCTCATGACCTGGCTGTAACGCTTAGTGTTCTGTTTAGAGTATCTATAAATTCAAGCAGATTACTCATTATCAGGATTATGGGGGTGTGTTCGACGATGTTTCCTCTTAATCGACTTTTACTCTGTTTTCATGATATTGATTTACTTCTGTCTCCATCTTTGGAAGGGCTTCAGTGTAGCGATGTCTGATCGGCTAGGCGGTTCTATTGCTCTTCTGTAGATCTGAATTTTCCATGGAGGGTCTTTTGATATACCTGAGGTTCCTGTGGAAGAATTTCGATCATCGTTTAACCAACGTATTTGCTCTCACTATTCCGTGTTCCTCTTACTGCCAGTCAATATTATTGTAGAATCAAGGCTGTCATAGTCGTAATGTGAGAGGATCTCGGTTTTACAAAATTTGTTCGTTCTGCTATCTTAACTAGCCATTGCCAGTTTCTTGAGCCTTTGTGCTGTTCGGGACTCTTGGCATAACTAGATCGTCTAGCAATTAAAAAAAAAAAAATTTCAAAAAAAAATAAAACAAAGGGTATATTGAATATTCTGCCCATGCCGCATATCTGTGATTCGAGATTTTTCATATAGTTGATCGTTCTGAAGTAGGCATATTCGTCTGAAGGCGAATGCAATGGATGCCTGATGCTGTTTGAAATTTGTGTGTACGGGTATTACTGAGCGCTTCTGTGATCCCTTGTTGCAACTAACTGTAGTTTGCACTTAGAGCTCTAATTTCATTTATTTTCTTGTACATTGAAAGACAGTATTTATCAATTTATGAGATTGAAATGCTCTTCAGGCGCGATATTTTGCTAGTGAGGGTTGAGATAAAAGTGGTAACTGTTTGGTAAAGCATCTATGTAATTCTGCCGACTATGCCTATAACGAATTGAATCGCAACGCGGTACACGCGATAATAGTAACCTGATAATGTCTTCATTCATGTTCGTTCGTCACTGAACTCTCTGTCGTGGCCAGGTGCGGCCTGCCACGTGGTCCCCAAGTGATGTCTGGGAAACACTGTGCTGCAGGTGCAGCCTGAAAGTTTGAGTGCTGCTTTTCTTCGGCTTGTAGTAATTTCGGTTATCGCGGTGTGTGTTTCAGCCGTGTTCAACAACACACCACTAGTGCGTTCTCATGCTGCTCACAGACAGCGCTAGCTCCATCTGTGCCCGTGGCGCTCCCCAGGCAGCGCTCTGTGGTCCGGGCAAATTCTTCAATGATCTCTCATTCCAAAATGAGGTGTGGTCGATAGGGCTGCTATCTCATGCCTTTTACCACCTGTCCCATTTTGGTGTATTAACCCCCACATGAAGGGGTTGCTCCGTTTCCGCCCGTTTTTGGCCCGTTAGAAGACTTGTGGCCCATGTTACCCCGGGGACGGGCTCTACTTTATCAATCCCTGGAAGAGACGGGTTCTTCGAGGCCATTTCGTGTCTTCAGCAGGAATCTGCTCTCTCTGTAGGTCCTCTTCATGTGTTGATCCTGCTGTCTTTCGGAGTAGTTTTTTTCTCTTCGTCTGACGCCCTCCCACCTCGACCTGTCCGATTCTAGGGAAGCCCTACCAGTAGTTACGCTACCGCCGCCATAGTCTCCTAGGTTTACTGGGATACTCAAGCTCCACCACCAACGTCAAAGGTCATGTACTCCCCAGATGGTATATTATGTTATTATTTATTATTATTATTATTAGGGTAATCATATCATTATTTTTGTCACACGTCCAGGGAGCATCTATTGTGGAAAATTTTGAATCGGGCCA
>BOPP01000176.1:1281358-1309503 GCA_017312745.1 Gryllus bimaculatus | reverse complement strand
TGTGTGTGTGTGTGTGTGTGTGTGTGTGTGTGTTTGTAATTTATTGTAACATAGGTATTAAGATGAAAAAATGATGTGGAAAAATGAAACTGATTTTATTTAGTACATAAAACAAAAGATAATCAATATTCTGCGACCTTCCCCTAATACTATATTTTAACGAATTTTTACGAAGTTCATTGTATGATATTAGTGTGGTGAAATTATGATACTCGATTGTCTATCAAATGAGGCCGTTATGCTCAGTCTGATAATTCTCCTATCTGATTTAATAATAAGATGTATTGCGATACTTATTTCATAAACAACTATTACAAAATTCGGAATTTCTGCAAACATGTACAAACAAGGTTTGATAAAATTTACTTTTTAAGATATGTTTGCAGCAAATTTTAGAAAATATCGCCGAGAAAGAAGACCCGTATAGGGATCTCACGTCCTAACAAGCGCCAACACTCTCTCCAGGCTCAACCTCCTGCGACGACTGGGTTGCGTTGTAAATAAGAGTATAAATTGTACTCTGATTGTTGATGAGATCTCATGTAATGCATCATGTATTAATCTCTACTTCGCACAGTGGTTGATTTCCTTCCTCTAGCGGTATTAAAATATTATCAAGAGAACGGTAAAGCCGAAGGCGTTAAAATGTCAGGAATTATTATCTGTCCATCTGTACATTCATTTTGTAATGTCGAGAACGAAATATACATATAAATTCATTGCCCTTGAGTCTTGCCGATACAGGATATGCCAGGTTATCAATGTTGTAAGTTCTAATGAGATACTCAATGCAATTGCATTAACTCATCCTTAAAGGTTCAATGATACACTAACTCAAAATGAAATATTCTATATCTAAATTCATACCTAACAGTGCAAGCATAAAAAATATAAAAATGTAATAACAAATAAAAGTTACGATATAGCTAAACACCTCTGAATCTTCTATTCACCTTCACGATGACAATCACCCAGGAACTACACAACTTTAAACTTCCTCGGGTTGCTGAACTTCCCAGTTGATATACCGATGCTTGTTATATACAGAGTCAAAGAAATCAATAGAAATGAAGCATATCTTCATTGCCACGTACCTAATGTATCATTTTGTAGTACAACTTTCTCGACGTACTTGAAGTCTTTGGTCGAGCTTCCTGACTGTCTCCGGACATTTTTTTTTCTCATTGGACAATCATTTCATTCATGATAATCAGCGTCATGAATTCGAGATAAACGGTTATGTTTCAAATGCCGTTTTTCTGAAGCTTCCTCTAGTCCACATCACACCCCCTCCTCACTCCTTGTAAAACAACAGAGAAGCGCTGGCGAACGAACTTCCATCTATCCCCAGTGATGTTTAGGATACTGCTCTAGATTTTGAAACAACTGCAAAACAGTGTACATCGATTCATGTACCACTTCCTTGTCTTGGATGCACATAATAGTTCCATTTTCTTTCGATATTTGAGAAGTATTTAGTGTTTCCTGGATCTTACAGTATCTTTTCTTCAATCCATGAACCGCCATATTTATAAAATATAGTCCTGTAACACATGTGAGAAGGGTCTCGAAGAAACAATCTTTACCGTGAAAGACCAACATAAAAACTTCATTGCCGAAGGTTTTTTAAAAATGTTAATTTATTCATTTACTATGAATATTGTGCTCGATAAATAAGAATTTCTGGGGGAGGGCTGCTTAATAACGCAGGTGAATTACACTTTTTCCCCCCTCATTATATTTTCAATAATTTGTGATATTACATAGATATTTGCACGCCCCAATTTATTCAATTTTGTTGCTTGAAGCTTCTTAATGTTTTTCTTCTAAACCGAGCTACTTCTGCATTGTGCCTAGGTTTGTCACCTCAATAAATTCGAATGTTAAGGGACTAAATCCCGCTGTACTTTTCACCTTTTTTTCTCTTCAAACATGAAAGATAATTCTTCTGCGTTCTACCTTTCGTCGTTTTCGGCGCTTCTTCGTAGCACACAAACATTTCGTCGCCCAATAATGCTGGAGGTCTTACCGCGAATCTGTCTACCATTCTGTTATATGCCTTCCATTTGTCAGCAATTTGGCATGTGAATCTCCGTGTCTTCTCACTTAATACTGCCTCTAGAATACTTCCAAGAACATTACGAGAAACATACTGCATTAGCATTTTTCTATTCCATAAATATGTGGCATAAGAGAGTTCACCCTCACGCAAGAGCTCGAATAGCTCCCGCTGACTGACTGAAACAATCTGAAAAAAATCATTTTTTTTTCGGAAAGGGGCAAATTCGGGCAAAAATGGTTTTCACCATTTTGTTTCAGAAGGTTTAGATAATACAATCGTGCAAAGATCATTCTTGGCAATTGCTGGCAACTCAAGATAACTCGGTTTGAATTTCCGATCACTAAGAAACTTGTATCAAATATATGGTGATACTTTATCATATAAAATACAACCAAAAATTTAAAATTTTCAATTAAACGTTAGTGCATTTTAAAGAATATACCTTCTAGATTCTCGTCCATATCAAACAACGAAGTTATCATTAACAATTCAGTGGCAGTGGGCAATAACACCAAGCGCGTCAAAGCAGGACTTAGGCACGGCTGCGCTTGCGGCTCGGAAGAGCTCGCTGAACATACCCCCCATTCTTCTGAGAAATGAATGTTTCACTTATGGGGACTGGTACAGTCCTGGCAGGACTATTAGGAACCCGCCCACGTAGGTTTTCATTCGTTTCGAGCATATTCGCTGCATTCCGCTGGATTCTGGAAATCAACCACTGTGGGTCGTCCATGTTCGACGTATGAAGGATTTATCTATATTTAATGGGTTTATTGGGGTTTATTTGTTAACTATGTTTACCATGTAATCTTCAAAAAATGATTTATTTGTGAAGCTAACAGTATTACAAAAGAATATTGCGAAAGCGAATAGAAAAATTTTGTCTCAATAAGGGCTACAACAGTTTGCTTTCTTTAATATTGAATTTCAATTTTACAAATCAATTACCAATCAATTCAGTCACTACAAATACATGAAATCTTCAAATATTTTGTAACTTTTTCGTATATTCAGAAAGTATATATTAGGTATATTTTTATTAAATGTTACTAAAGACAAGTCCTCTCTTGGCTCCTTACGGAGTTGTTGTGCCAATGTCCATACAAAGATACAAAGAAAAAAGCCTTACCCAAATCATAAATCATCAATCATGTTTACGCAAATGTTGATTTAAACTTCCTCTAACTGTATTTTTATTGAGTTGTATAATGCCTAAAAATAATTTATTACCGTATTAACTGCGTTATACACACAACACATTTTATACCTCATAAATAATTCGATATAATGTAGTAAAATTTAGAAACAAAAGAAAGTTTTCTGTGTGAAAAAAAATTACTATCACTTTACGAATAGTTATTGTTCCTTTGTACTGAGTATAAAATGTTTAAGCAACTTGCAACAACTATTTCACTGATTTTCATGCAAAAAGTATTAATACCAATCAAATTACTGCACATATCTAGATCAGTCTTTGCATTTCGTGAGATTCTATAGTTTAGACTTGTTATGCTTGGCATATTCCATAGCTTCTTGCAGCACATTAAGAACAGTGTCAACATTAGAGAAATTTGCGTTATATCCCATCAATCCAATTCTCATAACTAGCCCAGCGGACGGACCGAGTCCTCCAGAAATTTCCACATTGTATCTGAAACAAACCAAGGAAATAATCAGTATAACATTTCCTACGCGCCCTTACGCTGTTGGTTCAGGAAAGTGATACTCGAAAGGGCGCGGTTCAGGAAAAATTCCGGAAGGTTTTTTCCTGTCGGTGTGTGATTTTGGGGGTGTTGAGTTCGAATTTGAGGTTTGCCACTTCGAAAAATTTCATCTTGACCAAACTCAGTCAACTATATCATGCTTGAACACTACTATTGTGCATAAATTATTAGTATTGATAAATGATTATATTTAATGTTTAGCAACAAGTTCATTACACCAATTAATAACGTAAAAAGTGCAATAACACTCAAAATTTAATTTTAGGTATGAAATAAAAATATAGAATCTGATAAGTTCATAAGCACTTCGTAAAGTTAACTTTAGGGTAACTACAGTGGAAGAAATTGGTATAAATGCACACGTTTCGCAAGAAAACAACAAAATGTTATTGTACATATATATATATATATATATATATATATATATATATATATATATTATAAATAACACAATTGACGTCTGTTAACATAAGTGATTATTTGCTAAATACAAATTTGAAAATTAAATTATAATTTCTTTTGAAATATAGCGAAATATATATTCCAGTGAGGCATGGAAAGTGTAATAAAGACACCTTCCTTTTCTGCAGCACCCATACCAAAATGTTCACTAAACAATTCTGATATAGTAAAACCTGTCTAAGGCAGAACCCGGATAAGGCGGATATCTGCCTTCGTCAGAAAAAAAAAACAATTTCAGAACGGACTATTTTTCCATGCAAAGTACACTGGATAAGTCGCAAACCTGTCTAAAGGGAAAACGGAAAGGGAATCTTAGTCCGGTGGTAATAAAGATTGTGGATAAGACGGAAAATAAACCCAGTCATGAATTGTCGTCCATTGCGATATACATGCTTTGGGAAAGGTCTCCAAAGATTGTCGATTGGGTTGAGTTCATGAGATCTAGCTAATTCGGAGCAGGTATCCCTTCTGCTGAAACCACGTGAAATTTATCGTGATTAGGTGGACGTGTAAATGGGCGTATTATCTCGTTTCAATACTACATCATAATCATATTCTTCGAACAGCCAGATCAGCTCCAATACAATCACAGTAGTTGTGTACAACTTTGAATCATACTGGCCTTCAGCTAGGCAATGTTTGGCGTACCGTTAACACAGAATGCTTGTGCAGATCACAACACTTGCGCCCCTAAGATTTCTACTCAACTGTACTTGCTTTTCTTTACGGTGTTCATGTCAGTGAAATACAAAACCATCGGGATCGTGCAAATTAGACTTCTTTTCATTTCCGAAAATCATTCGGTTCCACACGTATGTCCTCTAACCATTTCTTTATATTTCTAGCATCCCTAAAGGCAAGGTCACGAGGTGGGCAGCAACTCCGCTGTCGGTCGCTGCCAATCTCAACGTCCACACGAATACGGGGACTACTGTCCTTCAGTAAGCTCTCGAAAATTTTTATGTTCTCCCCTGTTTATTTCTTTATGACCTATTGACTTGCTATCTTAAATCGTTTTTTCAGGAAAGTTGGTAATGGAGGCTGCCTTCTCGAAAACAATACAATCACAAATCAGGTGTTTCATTTTTTTAAATTAATGTAACCTCATAATATATTTGACGAAACTAAAAGAACAGTGCAATACTCTGGTGTACAAAACTCTGTAAAACCCACCAAAACAACAAAAATACAGCACAATTATAACATAGATTACTCGATAGAAAAACAAAACTTATATGAACAATCTGCATTTGATTAAACTTTTAGCTTTACGAGATGTATATTTATACAAGTCTTTCATACTCGTTCATTGAGTTTTTCTTCTTTTTTTACAGTTCCTTAAAGAGAATTATCCAGTTCTAGTAGTTCATATACGTAAGGTTAATTGTACATAACACTTTCTCAACAACTGTAATAATACCTGTAATGTCCAATTCTGGTGTAAAAGATTTAATGAGAAATGTATTGGTTTGAAACATTTGAACATTAAAACCATTCCAAGTTAATTTAATGGCAGTTAAATGGTTTCTTTATTCCGGTTCTCCCCAACCTTGCCAGGGTCTAGGCAGTGGCTTGTCCTTCACGGCCCCTCCTCCTCAGTTTTGCTCCGACAGGGTGGCGACCGGCCCTTTTTATTCGATACTTCAGCTTATGACGCACGGCTTGTCTAGTTCCTATTATACATGAATCACGACAAACCAAACTGCTGCATAGTGAGTGCACATGGAGAATTTTCTACAATAGCGAGTCCTCTCTTATACCGATGTTATTTATACATCGACAACTGATTGGTCGGTGAATAAATAATGTAATCAGTATACTTAAGTATTGCACAAACATATTTGAGAAGATATTATATTGTTTCAGTGTCTCATTTGTTATCCAATATTTGCGTCTCACTGATGCCACTTTTCCGCAACATGACCTTTTTTTAAAGATCTTATTTTTAGAACCGATTTTGTTTAAGACAAAAATATGTATCTTCAATACTGCAGTTTTGGAATGTTAAATTTTTGCAATTTTCGAAAATATAGTGTAACAGTACTGCGCGGGTGGCCTGTAATAGGCCGTCGGGAACGTCTTGGTGAGGGTGGACGGTCGTAAAGAATCTCCCTGCATTTGTGACGCTTTTCCCAGGGGGGGGACTGGTATACGCCACGGTGCTATGACGGGGCGCGTTGCGCGTCGCATTGCGCGTGTAGCCAAATGGAATTTACAGAGAAACAAGCAGAAATCTCGAAAACGTTTAACCGGGGTCACGTGGACGCCCTGGGGAGGGTCGGACCGCGGTCTCTTAAATAAGCGGAACACGGGATCACAGGGACTATTTGGCTGTTTTGCTTCTGCTTGCCTCGTTTGCCTTGTGCCTTATGCTTTTGGTCAATTATGGAGATTTTGGTCTTCGACTAGTCTTGGCGTTGCCATCAGACCATCCTGGGCATCTGCCATGAAGTCCAACTTTATTCTGTGCGTCGCCGAGTAGTCGAGGGGCCGCTAGAGAAGCGGCTCTCGGCCGACGTTACTGCAAACGAGGCGATGATTCGACATCGGTCGGGATCGCGGGCGAGCGGCGGAATCACACGGTCGCCGCCCGTAGAAGGCCGCCGCTGGAGCCCGAGACTACGGCCGCTAATGGCTGGGCCTAAATGCGACGAGTGCTGCACCGACAAGAGCGTCATTGCCGCAACATCTTGAAGATCGGTGAGAAGGGGAACGCATGGACTTATTAATACCCGAATTCAAACTGCAGGGCGTGGCCGCGACCCGTAAACCTTAGCCGAGGCCATCGCAATTCCGCTAGAGAAAGAATCAGCTCTCTGCTGTCAGCGTAATACACGAGACACGAGGCACTTTAGAAAAGGCGCGGCTCGGCTCTCGCTACCACCAGCACGCCCACCACTCGAAATTCCGGTGGTACCGAGGGCCCCTTGTCGGGGACACGTCAGAGTTCACCTGCAGCCTGACCTGTTCGGGGCACGGCACGAAGTGAAAAAGCCGAAAGGAGGTATGCGTGGGACTGTGCCGATCAACCATCGCCGCTTCACGTTGATGTGGCCTGGAGGCATCTGAAAGAACGACGGGACTGGGCGTTTTAACTTGCGGCGTGAAAGAACCAGAGGGCGCGGCAACGGTGGGCGTATTGCCCCGCCCCATGTCAGTGACACACTCCGCCGACGCCGCTCTTTGATTGGCGTGCCCGGCCTCCAGGGGGAACGACTTTCTGGAATTTACGGAGATACGGTAAATTCTGCCATATCAGCTGTTCATCAAGAAGGAGTGTGTTAGGCTTAAGAGCAATCATTTTTCACCTAAATTCTGTGACAAAAAAAGTTGAAGAACGGAAAGAGACAGGTTTACGTATTAAAGGAGTGGTAGTTTATAAGAAATTGTTGGATTGGTGTGAATGTGTGTAAATGCGCAATTGAAGTTAAATTAACCAATTGTACTTGCTATTTGGCAGCATAAAATGTGCTTCCTACCATAGATATTTATTCGTGCATTTATCGTTTAAAATATTAGTAGTCCATTATAACCCAGAGCTGTGACCCAGCGAGAGCCCAGTCTCAAGCCGCGGTGAAAAGAAAACAAGGAAGTCAGTAAAATCCGTTCGTTATATGAACCACCACGACAGGTTCACGTCCTGGCACCCACATCTTGGAGTAACCGACATCTGTTTGCCTATCTGACACCCGACGTGTATTGCACAACCCACAAAGGTATTAGAAGTAAGAGGCCAGTTGCAGTACATCACACTACCAATTACTCTTGTTTACCGGTCAAACTTTGAAATATTTTACATAAATATCTCCTGTTAAACTAAGTATACAATTTTGGCACCCTCTGTATTGCAGCAACTTCAAATGCTGATGGAACTAGAACAATTCTTACATTTAATGTTATTAAAATAAAATGTCTTTAAACTTACCTCTCCATAGCATAATTTGATACATGCTTCGTATTTATCTCAGGAGGAGAACGTATTGTAGTAACTGTTGGCAATCTGCAATTTTCATTTTCTACATAAAGCTTTAGCCCGATTTTATTGATGCCTTCGTATAAGCGATTTGCACAATCTTTATGTCTTTTCCAGGAATTTGGCAGTCCTTCCTCTACGAGTTCAGCCAATCCTTCTCTTAGCCCATACAATAATGAGCATGATATCGTATGATGATACCTGTAACAATATATTGTATTATAAAACGATGTAATGATGCGATATAAAACCAATGAAGTGAAATTGCGATATACTGAAGAACGAATGTGAATCCTAAACTTCATATGAGTGTATTAATTACACATTAGATGGAGAGACATGTAGTTGTTTTTCTACGACAAATAATACGATATCTATCATATGTTAAACGTTTTCTTTTAATAGTATTTTGTCAATTGGCATACACAATCAACAAGACGTTGCATACTAAAATGTCATAAGTGACTTTGATTTAGACTGGTTGGGAAGAAGCACCACACGAATTGGGAGAGGATTTCATTTTAATACGGAAATGTTTCCATCAACTAAAACTGGAGACAGTATATTTTCTAAGAATATTAATAATATACAAAAGTTGAACAAAGTAGATGACATTTATTTAATATTACATTTTTACATTTTCTCAAAATGTAGAAATTCTGTATAGTAAAATTACCGAATTGTACTATTCAAGTCTTTGAAATTTTTGAACTAGTTTATCATCATAGTCATTATCACTTGGGTCAGCTGAAAATACGTAATAAAATCTACCCCAGGTTGCCTAAAGAGCAGACTAGTGACTGTCGGTGCCTCTCTAATACTTTGCACAAAATGTGGGCGGTTCCAAATAAAGCAATTTCTTGCACTTCCCAGTGTTTTCAGAGACATGGTAGTTTAGCCAAGTTCTTGCACGAATTTTGCAGAGCAAATCCCAGAGTTCCGATGACTATCGGTACGACCTGTGCTTTTATGCCCCACATTCGGCTGATCTCGATTTCCAAACTCTTGTATTTAAGATGTTTCTCTGCCCCATTGGTTACGACGTATAATTTATATTATTATTATTATTATTATTATTATTATTATTATTATTATTATTATTATTATTATTATTATTATTATTATTTTCGAACGTAACAAAGACCGGTTTTGGTTTGTAGAATTATAATATTGCGATGATTGAGCCTCGAACTATGGTGGGTATATGAGCCCCAAACTCTAAGGGACTCATATTACATACACTAAAAATTGTGTTCGTACTATTTTGGTTTTGGTTACTTGCCACAAAAGGTTCTATACCCAAAACAAAAAGGAAAAACTAGGATACTGAATACATGGTTAAGGTAATGCAGTTAAGAGCCAGAAAATGGATTTGAGGAAGGCTTCCATAACTATTCTCGTACCAAGACTTACTCTTCAAAGGCTTGTTCGTGTTGACAAACCTTTGGAAGAAGCAGCTTTTACTAAATTCGGAAGAAAACCTATGTTGAGCGGGAAAAAGAGCCGAGTATTTGCTTGTCAAGGAAAGAAAATTCTACGGTCTCATCAGAAAAGATTTCCATAGGGTAACGTACCAATTTTGTGAAACAAATGGAATTAAACACATATTCACAGAAAATGCTTTAGCCAGTGGGGAAGGCTTCGATCATTTTATGATTCGCCACAGGCACGTTTTAGCTTCATGGACACTCCTTATCACATCATATCCTTCCAAAGAGGCTCTTATGGTAGCCGGAGAAAAACATATGCCTGGATGAAAGACCATAAAAATAGGAAGGCGGAAATCACAAAACAGAGTGGTAAGAAAATTAAAACCGCACATGAGCAAGGTTTCAAACGGAAACATCTTGAAGATGAGGAATCAGAAGAATAAAACTACTCTACCAATTCAGGAGTCTCAGTTTTGGAATAAGTAGTAGGGGTTGAAAGTTCCTGTGATGGCCAAACGTCTGGTTGGTTTCAGTGTGGACTATTTTCAGCCGACCACCGTGGAGAACGGTGGGTCCAAGGAATTGTGTGAAATGTGGGTCACCATGACAGTGCTGGGACCGAAAAGGATATTTCCATATTTGACTTTTGTAAAGGATTTTTTTTATTTTCCAAGCTTTGTAAAAAAATAGCTTTTACATATATAAATATAATTAGTTTCTTTATAATCATGTGTTAATTAATATATTAAGGAGGCACATAATACCAGCTCATATTTTTTATATCAAATATGACTTCTTTTGAAGTATATATTTTTTACCCCCTTGCTGAAGAGTTAATAAAGTTCATATTTATTGTAGAGTTCACACAAGCGTTGAAGATTGTTTCCATATTTGTTTAAAAAAAGACATTTAATTAAATTTTTTAAACAACGAAATGAAAGTGGGGGCTCATAATACCGCATATTACTATTATTACTTGAATCGAACTTGCCATATTTTACGTTGCGAGACTCGCGCCATCATGCCCACTCTTCCGTCTGACCACGCTACGCTGCTTTCATCAACTAGCAGAGGAAGAAGGTATTTCTTGGGCAAGAAACAGGCGATTTGAATTTAGCTCAGAGGCGTCATTTAGGCTTTAGGATCTTTTACATGCAAGTAAATCTACAAACGTGGGACAGCCGGCTTTACTTCCCCTACAAAGGAAGGCGTACGAAGGTTTTTTTATAATGCGTAGTCACAAAATAACCAGGATATGTATCGGGGACTTGCCATTTTTAACAAAAGTCCAAGAGATGTACAAACACGATGCCGCGATCCAAATGATCCGATGCCATGGTCACGCTCCAAATACTGGAGGAGAAGTCCATAATACTGGCCGACAGCGTAGTCACTCAATATCAGTTACACTCAGTGGCATTTATAAGAGAGTCGTTTGGAGATTCTTCCCCCACAAAATTTTCGAACTAAATACTTATATTTCTATCTCGCTTGCGTGCCCTGCGTTGCCCAATTATTAATTAATCACAACCATCAATTAATTAGAAAAATTAATGCTTATGTGAATACCCACCCCCTCCCCTGCCCCAACATGGCCCACCGTGACCTACCCTCCCCCTTCCGACCTCACCACGCCACTTCCCACCCGCCCAGCTCCACTGCCCCCTCATCCTTCCCCGCTTCACTTTACCCTACCTCATCTAGAATGTCCTGCAAGCCCCACCCCTCCCAACCATGTTTGCTACAATCATCGTTTCTAAGGGCAGCTGTAGATATGAGCACCGTTGCGTACTCCCGGCAAACTACCAGTATCAATTTTGACCTATGTCTGACCTTTGGCTCAAAGTCTACTTGCACTATTGGAATTTTAAAAAATGGAAAGAAGTTTTAGAGCTTTCATATAATTCAAATTGATAAAAACAAAGAAATAAACATTATTTACATATCCGCCTACTCGCCGTGTCGTTACGTGCCTACCCGCCCGCCCGCCGGTTCCAGAAAAGTGCGATCCAATCCATTTGTATTGAAATCGGTACCCTATGCGTGTCAGACACGTATAGAACGAGACTCCCGGTATTTCCAATGGCCTACCCGTATGGAACGGGTCGAATAGTTTTAATGGGTACCCGTATGACACGATTCTTTCTACCTTTTGGAAAATGCTAGCAAGCTGTGATATTTGTTTTCAAAATTTAGCGTAAACGTTTTTTAAAATATAGTGTATTTTTTAAAACTTATTTTTTATATGGAGAAATAAATTTAATTCCAAAATCATTTTTCGCGATAGTTTAGTTTCTTAATAAAATAATAAGCTCGTAATACGCTCTGCTAGGACTATTCAGAAGTCATCACTTTTCACTTGCTTTTGCAAGAATCAAGTTTCCACTAAATAAAAACTTTATATCAAGAGAGACGGTAGAGTCTCTGGCCAACTACAAAAAGATTATCCCCAAAGAAGTAGTGTTTGGGGTTTTTGGGTATTGAAAATAGGTTGCAAAATACAAAAAAAAAATATTTATATCAGCATGTTCCCATTATGAAGCAGAATGGATAGCGAATATTCGTCTTAATTAGTTTTACTCATTACCGAGAAACGTGTGTAAAACGAAGGTTCTCTATCTAAAGTAGGGGAACGTGATTTTTTTATTATATTTGTAAATTTACAGGCTTTCTTTCAGACTAAATACTTTTTCACATTGTTTCTATTGTAAATGCTTTGATTAAGGATGATAAAAAATGTAATTAAATAAACTTATGATTTATGATCTACGGTTATGGATTACGATTATGGATTATGGATTACGATTATGGGTAAGAATACAGTTTTCTTATGGTTGACTCTTGTCCTTGTGGCTCTCGTCGGTTCTTACGTACTCTTATAGATTCTTAGGAATTCTCAAAGTTTTTATTGGTTCTTATGAGTTCTTATGTTTTCTGTAAGTCTTGTAGATTTTATGGGTAAAGATTATTAGGAATTTATAGGCAAATTAGTAAGAGTTCTGAGAGGTTTTTAGTTTTCAGGGGTTCTTATAAATTCTTATAAACTCTTATGAATTCTTAAATATGTTTATGGTTTTCTGAATCTTTTATGGTTCCTAGAAATTACGTGTTCTTCGAGGCTCCTTTAATATGCTGACAAGTTCTTATGATTCTACGTGTTTTTAAGGGTTTTATGAAGTGTTATGAGTTTCTGTAGTCCTTATGGGTTCTAATGGATTGTCTGAGATCCTTCGGAATTAATAAGGGCTTTTAGGTATTCTTAAGTGTTTTCAGATGTTCCTTTGAATTTTATGGGGTTTTATAGGTTTTGAAATGTTATGAGTTCTTAGGAATTTTTAAATCTTCTTAAAGCTTTTTATATGTTTTTGTGGGTGTTCTGACGAGTTTTATAGGTCTTTAGAAGTTTTCATTAATTCTTCGTTTTGATGGTTCTTAAGTATTCTTAGGAGTTCTTAGTCGTACTTACGTTTTCTTTGGCGTTTATGATTTCTAATAATTCTTAAGGTTCTTAGGGAATCTGATGACTTCTTATGTTTTTATGGTGTTTTAGGGTTTCTTATGAGTTTGAATTGATTATTCAAAATTCTTTCGGGGATTTTACGGGTTCTCGTGCGTTTATATGGGTTTTATGTTTCTTATTAGAGAGTTAAGCTTTGACAGTATTTTAGCTTCTTGTAAGCTCTTATGGCTCTTTTGGTCTATTGTGACCCTTATCAACATTTTTGTTGATCTTTTATGAGCTTTTGGGTCTTTATGTGTGTTTAAGTGTTATTCATTCTTATGGATACTTTTGTGGTAGGGATACTCTTACGGTCTAGCTTTCTTTTACGAGTGTTGAAACGGTCACGAATGAGGATGGATAGCGTGTGCTGTTATGGTTATGGATACGGAAAAGGTAACTGGTAACTGAAACCGTTGGGATTCGGTTACGGTTATGGGTACTGTTACAGACACTGTTACTGATACTGTTATGGATGTGTACTAATAACTACATGTGATTACTGCTAATGGATTCTTACATACTGGTAATGGATTCGGTTGGGAAGTAAACTGGATATGCTTACTAGCAATGTAAATGGTAAATGATAACTGATACTGTTAAGAATTCGTACACGATTAAATCAGATATTTCAACGAAAATGAGACCTGCAGCATTGTGTTAAGCGTTCTTTATTATATCCGAAGACGTTTAATAAAAAAATTTGGAGCCGTTTCTGAAAAAAGTTTGAAAATGTTTTGAGGCTTCTTGTAAACTACCCTCGAAAACCCGTTTCAAACTCGGAGGGACCCGAGTACATTTAAATCTATCGAAGAGAGAAATTTCGGAGCAAATGTGATGAATCGTTTAGGTGCTAGCGTAGACCACACAAGGACAGACAATTTCGCCGTCAGTCGATGTTTCGGTATAAAGGACCCACAACGTTTGTACGTACGTACGGAAGGTTTCTGACAACATCACGTGTTAGAGTAAGTAATTTACTATATGTAAGAACAGATTTTATCCATATTTCTTCATATTATTATCCATATTGAGGACCCGGAAATAAGTTTTTCTGTGGAAAATTCCCCATTTTCCGGCGCGTGATTACAATACTCTCTCATCTTTCACAATAAGGTGGCAAAGGAAAATGAGGGATATTTTGTCGTTGAGTAAAGATCTTTTGAGAATCCATTGACAGTATTCAAAATTTACTTCGAAGAATATAGCAATCAGTAAGAAATACATACTTACAGTCTGGTAAGTAACAGTAGACATCTGATTGCTCAAAAATAAATTATTACTAAATAAATCGTGTGGGAGTGTGTTTATACTTACATTCTTGCCTCATCAAAACAACCCCAGTAATTTCCTAATTTGGTGATATCCCAGTAGAACACAGAAATGGGTGATTTTCGAGCATATACTTTATTACTGTAACAAAAACAAATTAATCAAATTGATGCTACACATGCCTTACAGTACTTATAGGTGCCTTGGTACTTACAGAGCTTGAGAACTGAATGAAATTGGAGCTAATCCTGGAGGCGCTCCAAGTACCTTCTGGGAACCACTGTACACCACATCAATTTTCCAGAGATCGGTAAAAACAGGAACAGCACCCAAAGACGCAACTGTGTCAACAACAAATAAACAATTGTTCCTGAAACGAAAAGGAATAAATGAAAACAATGAACTAAGATCCTAAGACTAATGTAACGATAATGAAACAAAGAATGTAGGTAGCCAAAAAGCTCACGCTAAAAAATAAACAAAAAATGAAAATCAATAACAAAGATGGAGTATAAATAAATTTACAATGAAATAATAATAATAATAATAATAATAATAATAATAATAATAATAATAATAATAATAATAATAAGTCGTCTGCCAAAGTCCAGTCCTACGTCCGAGCAATTTTGAACTTAGCCTCGAGGGAGACGGGCAACGTCAGAAAATCTGGCGGCAAACAGAGCGGTAACACACCCATTTAGATGTACAGACACGGACTATGCGTCGTAAGGTCTCGGAAAAGAAGCCGCTGCCTGCGGAGCGCCAGGGCACCTTCGGAGCCACCGCTGGAGGTGAAAGCATGCGAGCCGGTGGTAATCAGGAGCTGAACAGGCGGGCCCTGATTGGGGATAACTCCGTATATACTACAGCCGAACATAGCAGCACCCGTCCATTTCAACTTACATCTGCACCTGCCGCAAGTGCTTCCCAGAGAAGCGATCTATTTCTTCCGGAGACCACTGTGGCAGGTGGCCAAGCTCGAAGAAATTGACAAGAGCTATGAGCGTCTTCAATGATAAAGTACTTCCAAAGATTCTACAACAAAGACCATCATTAGAAGAAGTGCACACATCAATTAATTATTCAGCGGTCGCGGCTTCAAGATGTGACGGTTCCAAACTTTTCAGCCGCGTAGCAACTGCCTACAATGATCGAAGTGAAAAAGAAAGCCACTGTGGGAAAGACGGCTGGTGAATCATATAGAACGCAGTAGAAAATATATTGAAAGACTCGCACAATTTCAAACAGGAAATACCTCAGTAAAACGGAGAAGAAAGATGAATAACATCCTTATCAATACAAAATTACATACAAAGCACGAGCCCTTGAATTCAACAATATCAGACCTTGACACCCTACGACAAAAGGTTTTGTCGTTAACAAAACGCCTTCGACGCTATAGGAATTGCACTTTGAGGAAGCCACAGAATACTCTTTTTAACAGGGACCAGAAAGCATTGTACAGGAATCTTCAAAGGGCAAGGAACTTGTAAGTGATATGAAAGAAACAAAGCTTCCCTCACAGGCACAGATAGAGGACGTTTGGAATCCTATCTGGTCATCTGCAGTGTCTCACAATCCAGATATGACGTGTATTGTAACGGAATATGAATGAGTCTGAGATACCCCTGTAATGGACGAACCGTGGAAGTTGTCCAAGCAGCTTTGAACAAAGCGCATAACTGGAAGGCACCGGGAGTGATGACCTGCACAACTATTAGCTCAAAAAATTTACTAGCACTCACCATCATATAGCTACTATAATTCGATATTTTCTTTACAATCCAGAATATCTACCTTAGTTCCTCACTGAAGGTAGAATGTTCTTGTTTCCAAAGGAGGTTTGACACTAAATACCTCTCGAAGTACAGGCCTATAACCTGCCTTCAAACGTTCTACACATTCATAACACGTGTTACACAATTGATGATGACACACACTGAGGAACAGAACATCTTAGCGGATGAAGAAGGATGTAGATGGATTTCAGGGATGAAAGGAGCAACTCATTATAGACTTAAATTATGGGGCAAGTGCTTGAAAAACAAAGAAACTTGTCCGCATGCTATATAGAATGCTAAGATATATAGAATATAGAATAAGATAAGAATATAGAATGCTATTATGCTAAAGCATTCGACACCATGCCCCATTTTTGCTCCTTCAATGTTTGGATGTGTACAAAGTCCCCCCGTTTGTCCAAAACTTCCTGAAAACGGTGATGAATGTGATGGAATACAAAACTGTATCTCTCTAATGGAACACAATCCGTCCACACAGATACTATACACATCCGCCGAGGGATTTTCCAGGGTGACTCTTTAAGCACTTTATTGTTCTGCTTAGCCTTGAATCCCCTGTCTACTCTACTTAATTCATATAATTATGGAATCGCTTTGAAAAAAGGGAACTTAACCCTTCTTCGTGTCTCACATCTTTACATGAATGACCTGAAGCTCTATGCATACACTGAGAGTCATATGCGGCAACTAATAAGCGTGACGGAGAAATTAACTGACGACAAAGATGAATGTCGGTTTGGATACGTGCAGGAGAGTGAATATCATTCGAGGTCATATCCAAGTTATACATTTGGAGAATGATAATGAACCAAAGATTACCTTCATGGAACCAATGAAGCTTACAAATCCTTAGGTTTCCATTCCAGTCAGCCCGAATCAACCACACTGCCACTAAGAATCTACAACAACTGAAGTGTAATCGATTGCATGGACTCTTAAAAACTCAACTTTCTGCTAGAAACCTTGTGCAAGCCATCAATTCATTTGTTAATCCAGTACTGATATACTCCTTTGCCATTATTAAATGAATCAATACCGGCCTCGACAACCTCCAGTAGTTTCTAAAGGGTGCGCAAACATCCTCAAATGGTGAACAAACGAATGCAAATGAATTTTTTTGAAATTCCAATGTACTTTTTTTGTTTCCTTGTATTTTGACAAAATTTGAAGATACCGGATAAATGTATTTTCCCAATAATTTTTGTGCCGTAACTGGTAAATATTTTTTAAAGAGTGGACAATTGTCCACACACGATGGAAAAATAATTGGTAATGAAAATGTCAACGTGTTTCGTGTAATTTTGGCGATTTAAAAAATTTAAGAATAAAAGTTTTTTGCCAATCCTTTTCGAACCGTAGCTAGTAAATATTTTCTAAATGGTGGGCAAAAGCTCGCCAACGATGGGCAAACGAATTCACATTAAATATTTCGAAATTCCAATGTATTTTTTTGGTATTTTTGCGAAATTAAAATATGGCAGGATAAGTTTTTTTGCAAATAATTATTGAACAGTAGCTTGTAAATATTTTTTAAAGGATGGGCAAACGGATTCACACAATGGACAAATGAATGCAAAATAAAAGTTTCGTACTTTCAATGTGTTTCAATGTGAAATGTAATTGGCCTTTTTTAAAGGCCGAATTTTGTACAACATTCTGCCTGAGACAAAAACCTCTAACTTCAATTTTGTAGTTTTTTTAAAAAAAAAGACTTTTGAAAAATCGGGGAAGTCAGCAAAAAATGAGAATTCTCTTCAACGTCATTCACACTATTCAACAACAGCGTTTAATTTTAAAAAAAGGAGTCGTTTTTCAGAAGATTTTGGAAATGTGTTTGAGAAATGTGAAGTACCCTCAGAAATCAATATATCTGTTCTAATCTCTCAAGAGTAAACAAAGCATAAATGAAGCCACTTCCCTGATCATGTTGTTCTAAACTGATGTTTCATTTATTGATAGAAGCATCTATTATTATTTGTTGCCAGAAGTAAATAAACGCCTGTATAAAAAATCTTCCCCCTAGAGACAGATCAAAATATTGCACTTGGATCAAAATATCGGAGTATATATTAATAATAATTTAGCTGGAGTTAAATTTTCTATTTATATTCTTCACTAGTTAATTGATTGTCTGTTAGTAAAATTCAATGCTATCTTAAGTTTTAAGAGAATCACTTGAATTATTTAAAAAAATTAACATTAAATAGTATTTTATGTAATTTTATAGAAATAACTTATTGTGTATTTCAAGTACAACTTTTCACGAACTAAATGTAAATATTATCTGGTAGTTTCTGTAAATACGACAAAAAATATGTTTTTACAATAACTATAAAATCTATTATTGATAAAATTATAAGTAACATATGCATATACAAAACAATAATGGAGATAGGATCACCTTATCATGTTTTAAATTTTTTAAAATATTTTATTGAAAATACTATTATATGAAGTAGTAAATAAAGATCTTCTGGTAGCCATGGTTGAAAATTCACATCTTTGAAATTATGTGTTCCATATTTTAAAAATTTAAAGGAATCTACAGATCTGCAAACTTGGAGATTGATGCATCAGGCCAACTACCTGCTCATCAATAAAAACATGACTGAAGCTAATGTACCCAAAAATCTAATAGAAAAGCGAATTAATAGATGTTGACTTCAGAAGAGAACTTTAAAGGTTGGTACACGGAATGTAAAGAGTTTAAGTAATAAATTAATACATATAATTATTGGAATAAAAAAAATTATATCAAAACATAATTTCCTTAACAGAACCAAAAAAGGTAATGTGGAAATCCAAGAACAATACATTCATCTTTATAGTGGAGGGTTAAAGAATAAACATGGGAACAAGGCATTCAGTACTAACTAACAAAAAATTAAAAAAGTACATAACAAATTTGGAAGAACAAATAGAAATGTAATTATTGTAAAATGGATACATTTGGAATTAAAATAACTATAATTAGTGTTAATGGAATAACTAAGAATAAAATTCTATAATAAAGGATTAATTTTAAGAAGAATTAAATTATACATTAAATAAAATGGGTAATTTAAGATATATCATAATGTTGGGGGCCTCAAAGTAGGCTATTTAAGCATTTTTTTTGCCCCATTTTCAAGGACGCCAATGTCTCAAGATGGGTTCATTTGTTCATTCAAGATGGGTTTACTACTCAAACAGGATTCATTAATGATTAGGAGAACTAATTGATTGCTGTAATACTTGTGACTAATTTGTAATAGGTGATACGATTCTAAATGTCTTGGACAAAAGTATATTTAGCATAAAAGAGTTCAAAGGAATGATCTATGTAGATGGCACTGATTAAACACCAGTACCAAAAGACATTTTTTACTTAAAACGCTATAATTGTCTTTTACGACATTGGCAACATTGACGTTAACATCTTTAAGTGAACAATTGAATTACCAAGTATTTCGCGCTGCAGTTGGATTTCAATTTAGATTCAAATTATTGTACTTTTAAAAATAAATTTGCGAAAACCTAAAAACAGAATTGCCTCTGAACTTAATAAACTTGAAAAATTTCAAATAAATATGGACAAAACAGAACTCTGAGTAATGCTAGAGGATGATTGAACGTTTTTATGTTCGACTTCGCACTTTTACGTTTTTAGTTGTGTGCAAATACCGATTTTCAAATGAACGTGTTCCACAACTTATTCGTATTAAATTTAACTAACCTCTTATTCACATAAACATGCCTTTTAATGTTAGATTCGCATACAAAACGATTAATGAGACATGTGAAGGCCAGACATGTGAGGACGGGACTTGTTACAGGAGCGGACATGGTATAACATTCAGGGCCGCAGGCTGCCCACATCGCCCATAATCGAGGCTAGGGCCGCTCATCTCGGCATTTCTTAGGGCTGAGGCCGCCCACATATGAATTGGACCACGACAGCGTGCACTGCCTGGTCGCCGTGTCCGGGGAGTCTGCTGCGTTCGCTCAAAGGCGCACTGTGCGTGCTCAGCGACCTCCGCGCAGCGAGTGCCATGCCCCGGCGACAATTGGGGCGAGCTCAACGCCTTCAATAGCAGGTACCTGTTTCTGTCTCCCAAGTGCCGAGCCAAGCTGCTCAAGCTCATATTAAGCAATAGAACATTAATCGGCATTAATCAGCATTAGTCGGATTGAACTATTCCTCTTCATCGTTAAGGATCATTCATTGGATTATGGATCTGTAAGTCACTTTGTGTCAATTAATTTATGAATTTTTATTTGTAAAACACTGATTAAGTTTTACATTTAGTAGATTTAGTAGTAGATGTCGTAATGTATGATATCTTTATTGATATATTTCTTGTAGGCGATCGAATGGCATGCACTACGACGCAATGCGACTGCCCCCGCCCCCTGTGCCTTCTGCGCCAATACTCTCAACCCTTAGGTTAAACTCGCCTGTCTTAAGGAACGTTCATGCTAGAGATCATGATTGGGGGAAATCTAGCCTATCAAAATCTCGGTCGTTGGCAGTTGGGTGAGAATGTTCTTTTGTAATAGTTAATCCAGATGGCATTATCCTCCGTACACTGCTACCAGAATGTGCAGAAAGACTGGGACTCCAGAATTTGGCCGTTACCCATTTTACATGTCGGCCAGGGTACTTCATGTTTTTATGCATACAATACGGGGTATATGAGTGAAGTGTGTGTTCATTATAATCCAGATGAATGGCAATTGTTTACAGTTTCTTCAAAATATAGATTCAATGTACTGAAACAATTCTACGGATGAGTGACGCAAAGTGGTAGGAAGAAATTTTCATCAGCCCGAAAAATGATAAATCTCATGTTGCGTATATTTGAAGAAAATTTGTGAGACATTGAGTTAGAAGCTTGGCAATCCTAAAGAGAGTTGTGCATGCACTTCTCGGGACAAAGGAAGGTCACAGAGTGATTAGAAAGCTACAGAAATATGTGTAGAATGTCTCTGAAATTTCATTTGATTAACTTTCATCTTATTTTTTCCTACACAATTTGGGTGATGAACAAGGTGAACAGTTTCATCAAGATATTGCTACAATGGAGAAGAGCGTAAGGATCATGTAATGATGGGAGATTATTGCTGGTTTCTTGTCAGAGAGAGTAAAGGAATACAAGAGTAAGTGACTAGGCGCAAAGCATTCTAAAGTAATGCAATAGGAATTTCTCCTTCCAATATTATTGCACTTGATTATTCATGCGTATTATATTTTTAATTTGCTCTTAATTTTGTAGTAATATAACTGGAGTAACAATGCGGAAATTAGTACAGAATTTGGCTTATTTCAAACACTAATATGCTGTTATCGTTTGAACTCTACGTGATAGAAACCTTTTTGTAATGATTTTTGAAATCAGCGTCATCGTTTCCTTTAAAAACCACCTACTTTCATCCTGTAGGTATGATTTTTTGTTCCCTAGTGAAATTTAGCAATCTCTCAATGTGCAATTTGATTACGGGTGCTGCTGCAGGATTTGGCATTTAAGTGGAAGACCTAGCAAAACACCTCAATCCTTCTCCTGGGACTGTTTGAGCATACCTGTGTAGGACCCATCTTATTATTAGCATTCGATATTGCCATCACTAATATTGATATTCTTATTATTGTTATTGTTACCATAATAGGTTCTTATATTTTTGCAATATCGGCATTATTAAGTAGTAATATAATAACCAGGAATTCAATATAATTAGAATAACTAGCTGTTGGAATACAATAAGTTATCGTCGATCTGCATGTTTAAAAAATCCGTGTGGATAAGGTTATTTTGATCATTTCTATTAAAGAAATGTTGAGTCATATGCGGCCGGGATATGGAATACCATAATTGGTCATTACATTAATATTTTCAATATACCTTCTGCAGATTTCTCCAAAACCATCCAGTGCTTGATATACTCCAGTAGATGATTCCCCTTGTGTCAAGAAGAAGAGAATGGGTTTATATTTTATTATAGATTTTTCCAATTCATCAACAGTAAATGTTTTTCCTGGGGATTTTTTTAAGATTTCTACTTTGGCACCTGTTGAACGAGAAAAACATTTTTACATAAACACAAGTTCATTAAATCTGCAAAAAGAAATACAAATACATTCAAATACGAATCAGTTCACGTCAAATCGCACATTCAAAAACATCACTGTTTTTTAGCGACTTGAAATTCATTTATGAGTTTTGGGGTTGAAAATAAGTGAGATATAGATTTTTCTTTTTTTTAATCACACCCCTTTCAGAAATATTACCAATTACTTTTTCCTAAGAATCGTGCGCTTACTAATGCTCAATCATGCGCAAATACCGTTTTCTTCAGATAAATAGAATTACACGTAAATTTAACTTAAAAATATAGATTGATGATAGATAGATACATGATAGATAGATGATAAATACATGATAGATGATAGATACATGATAGATGATAGATTAACTATTTACAAAATTAGTTTTCTACTTTTTGTATTTTATAATTTTTCTTTTAAATTCTTTAATTTGATCACAATTTTTAATTTATAACGGTAATTTATTATATAATTCAAATATAAATCCTTTGTCAAATAAACTGTTTTTTTGTCTGCACAGTTTTACTGAAATTAATTACTAAATGTTGAGTTTGTCTTGTTTCCCTTGTTGTTTTATCTTTTACTCTTTGGATTTTGTTTACCAAATCTCATGTTATATGATTTTTTATTAATTTAAAAATAAAAATTATTGTCTTATGATGAATTATCTCTTTTATTGACATAAATTTCAGAGTGGCTAACATATCTAGAACTGGAGTGTATCTATTGCATTCATGGCTTTGTTTTGTTGTATTTGAAGTTTTTTAATTTCATTTTTGTGGGCTCCAACTAGTATTGTTGTATAGAAGTCGAAATGTGGGGCAATCATGGATTTATATATCAAACGTACTACGTACCCTATATAAACTTTAAAATTTATTTTACTGTCGATAATTACTCTCAAATACTTCATTTTGTGTACCCGTTGTATTTTCTTTAAGTCAGTTGTGAATAATTTAGTTTTTTTTTTATTTTGTGGCGTCTATTTATAGACGCAACGCGTCTCCTAACTCTTTAAGGAGCTTTGAGCGCGCCGTGGAGTCATCTTCCTTCGTTATTGAACACCCAGCACCTTCTAGGGGCCGAATGCTCGCGCTCGCGTGCACACACGCCCAGCGTCATCTACGAGTACCCATCGGCCAGAATTCGGAAAGCATAAGAATAATTTAAATGTTTAGGACGCTTCACAGGGGTTGGACTAGCCCCTGTGAAGCACGCAAACTCGTTTTGTTGTAACCAATTTCTCATGAGGGTCTACGGGGATTCTACGAGATTCGAACCCCGCAACCTCAGTGGTAAAAAAAAAGGACAAGCGACATCGCCAATGAGACACGAGAGCATTTCTTTGTATCTGCAATATCATTAATTTGGTCTTTTCAACATTCATTATTAATTTATTTACCCTTAGCCATTTTTGTATTGCAATAAATACACTGTGCAGTTTAAATTCAATTTCCGCTTTCTCCCATTACAAACAATGTCTCATCAGCAAATAATTGAATTTTCCATCATTCCCAAATATGTTTCTCATATACTCGATTAAATCATTAATGTAAATTATAAACAATATTGAACCAAAAACTGACACTTGAACACCTAAATCTACGCTAATTTCTTCTGAGATAATATTATTATATTTTACTTTTTGTTTTCTCTTGTTAAGATATGAAATAAACCACTTTTTAAAGTCACCTTTGATCCCGCATTTGTACACTTTCTCAATTGTCTTTGCCCCGGCAATAGTTTCGAATGCCCTCTTGAGATCAAAAAACATAACTCCTTCTTTCTCTCCTGCATCAATAGTAATCTTCAATTCGTCTAACACTGCTTGTATTGCAGTTTCACATGGTTTTTTTTCTCTGAAGCCTGATTGTTCATTTCCTATACTTTTATTTGTTTCAATATACTCATTTAACTGTTCCTTTACTATTTCTTCTAATATTTTTTCATGCATAGGAAGCTTATTAATTCGTCTAAATTCAGCTGCTCTTTGTATTTGTCACTTTTGGAATTGGTATTAATGAGGAAGTTTCCATGACTGTGGAAAAATCTCTTTTCTAGGGAATTATTAATCATTTTCAATAATACTGCTTCTAATAGTTCATAATTTTCTTTTAACATGTTTGTAGTAATACCCTCGTCTGTTCCTTTTTTGATTGGTAATTCAAAGATAATTCTATTCAATTATTCTCTTTTAATCAATTCAATTTTATAAAACTCGCCGTCACACCATCTTTCATTTAAATATTTTGATTTCCTACGTCTTTATTTTGTACTATTCATTTAATGTTACTTACAAAATAGTTACTGAATTTATTAGCTTTATTTTCTTTACTAATTTCATCAAATATAATGTCTTTCGTCATTATATCACAGTTACCTCGTGTTAAGTTCTTAATTATCTTCCATAATTCTTTACTAATATTTGTGTGTTCTTCGATAGAATTTTTACAATATTCTACTTTCTTTTCTTTATTACTCTATTTCTTATTTTCTAGTACTCCTCCCATTTGTCTGGTTCTCTCGTTACATTAGCTATTTTGTATACTTCATCTCTATCATTCTATTCTGTGTGCACCATCAACCTTTTAAACCCTGCCATCTCATCTAGGGCTTTTACGACGGCTTTTAGAAATTCCTCATTTAACTCTTCTTTATTTTTATGTTTTAACTATCTAATATTAAATCCTAATATTTCTTTAAATTGATCCTCTCTAAAATGTATGTAATCTCGTTATGTATTTTGAACCTTTCCTTTCGATTTGTACCGTTTTATTTGAAATCTGGGTACACCACTATCCAGAGCAGGTACTTTTGGTGCGTCTTGAACATTTATGTTTACTTTTGAGAATGCTAGATCAATGATTGTCTGGCAATTACTATCCACTCTGGTTAGCTCTTTTACCAATTGGGTTAGTCGCAAAGCGTCAACACGTTTTACTAACTTATTTTTGGCACAACGTTCTCAAATAATTTATATTAAAATCCCCCAGAATTATGCAATTATTAATTGTCATTATTTCTTTTATTCTTATTTCTTTTATTTTCAACGTCATACGTTTCCCATCGGTTCTCCATCGCAGTTCACAAGCTCGTATCTAGTATCGAACACTTGATGTTTCTTACTGCAGTTACTATGGAATTATTTCATACATTTCCTACAATAGATTCCCTCTGTGATTATTTCTTTCTTACACCGCCCCGTACAATCGCATATGCGTGTAATTCCCTCCATTCTCCAACGCTCTATTAACCTTCACTTATAATCCGCCTGTAAAGGCCGGTCATCTTTGCACGGTCAGCTCAACAATCCGCCGCCGCCGCATCAGCTCCGTGGGCCGCCCCCGGCACCGTCTTACGGCTTACTTGGACTTCGAAGTGTCGTCACGTCCTCCGGCACAGTCAGCTACTTTGCGCCGCCCGCCACCCGCGTCTCCTACATCCGCTGTGTCCAGCACTGCCTCCACGCACTCGTTTCAGGCACTCAATACTTAACATATGATTGCCATTTTATTGAACTTTCTCCGATTTCTACAAAACTGGAACATCCTACTTTTCACCACTTACTGTCCTCCCACTTCTTTTTCTCTACAGGTAGTTTCACTCGTTTTCCAATACGTATACCTCACTTTTCAGTCCTCTTTTACGGAGCGACACCCGTCTACTCCACTGCAACTCATGTAAAAGATGTACCCTCCATAGAACAAATCATGGGCGATGCCCTATGCACCCAAATCTGGCTTTTCCACAACCACGGCTGGACGTTTGACCAATCCTGTAGTCTAAACCAACAGGCTCTTGTCATTGGTTTTGGCTCCAAGTTTTAGACACTTCCTCCTCCCTCGCCCCGCCCCCTCGTTTGCCATGCCAAAGTGCAAGTAAGTTAACTTTAGGGCTAGAATGTAAGACTTGGCTGTAAGAAAAAGCCCCTCCTCTAGCTGCTTAAGCCGCAAGGCAGCATTTCAATGTAAAAATTTAAAGTAAATAAATTCCCCCTCTCCACAGGGATACTGTGGACGGGACAAAAGAATAGAGGATTAATTGTTACCCAGCATCTCCTCTAGAGTATCGGCAAGGTGAGGCCTTCTCGGAGTATCTCTTGAATAATTCCAGTGCACAAGAACATGCTATACTGCAAGGTCTGTTCTTCATTTGTCGCACTTAGGGGGTGGGTCACTGCGCGAGTTCTTGAGTGGCAGTGCCCGATCCGAAGGCGAGTGAGAATTACCTCCTCGCGCCTTGAGCCACGAGATGACGAAGACCAGGATTGTACGGAGTTCTTGAACCTCGTGGGTTTGAAATAAAGAGTTCTGTCACTTTATTTACCATCTACACAGAATGTAACGTTAGATAAAAAGCTTGGTCCAAGCGCAAGTACTACCATAGATATGTCTCTGGCTTCCTAATAGACAAATTTGCAATCTGGTCAACTGTGTTTTTCTCAATTGTTCCTACGAGACCAGGGACACAGAAATACAAATTAAAATGATAGAGAATTAAACGATGTCTTCGATGTATATGATACGTACGAACCCTAGGTAGGTATAATGTAGGTATGTAGGTATAATGTAGTTGTGGGAGGATGTCGAGAACATTTGCAATGTGTTCAATGTTCTAATCCCGAATGTTTTATGTAAAATTGGGCAAATTCACTCGAAACACGAAAATTCAAGGAAGGTCATCTTAAAGGAAATGCAGAGAATCTATCAGCATATAAAAGAATCAGTCATATCAATAACAAAGCTGCTACCTAGTAATAGCAACAATTTTGTTAATTTGTTGTGTTCTTTCGAATGTGCCTCGTCCCTCTGAAAACAAACACTATAATCCACTTTGCCCAAATTTTCATTTAAGACTTTGTACTTTCGCAACATCGATGTCCAATTAAACTTCAAAAGGAATTTTCATCGTGCTTAAGAAACTTTACAATATCAAACTGCAGAGTCGTTTCCAAAAGAAATGGTATATAAGAGAATGTGACACGGTTGGAAAGAAACTGATTTTAGAACAATCCAGCATAAATTGATAATACGTACTCTCATTTCGATCAAGCAAGTACACAATTCACTGACTGGCTCAATCACTGACTGATTCACTCAATGACTGTCGACACATGATTTCACTCTATTGATGTTACTGTATGTTCATGACCCTCCGGTATAACACGCTGATCACACATAACCATGAATTTATTCTTATCAGGAAGAGCGAACAACATTCGAAAAAGCATGTTAATGGTTTGTAGAGAAAATGTCAAGTTCGTATTATTGGCAATGACATTGTAGAGTCTGAATTAAAATTGATTGCTTAGGTTTAATGAACTATGTATAGCTCTCTGAATATACATAGTAAGTAAATACACATTTCGTTACATGAATGTAAAACTTTTCGAGATTTCATCTAGGAGAAATATTCCCATTCATTCGAATAGAACACTGCAATCACTTCAATTGATCGTCAATCTTGTTACATAGGATTTCCTATATGTATATTGGCGAATATACTGTAATATATAAGGCTAGGATAGTTATGTAATAAAAACAATTTTCTATTGCTCTTAAATATATGCAAATTATAATATGTCCACCGAACTATGTAAGATTTGCAATTTTTATTCTACATGTTCTTACATATTTTGGGAGGCTTTATAATTGCGTAATATTTAGAGCTTATCGTCAGAATTATACATATTTTGCTATTTTCACAGGAAAAGGCTGAATCATGCAATTACTAATTACTTTGTTGATGTAGTTACTACTTTTACTAGAAATAACGTTAATAATAATAATAATAATAATAATAATAATAATAATAATAATAATAATAATAATAATAA
>BOPP01000176.1:1220639-1270008 GCA_017312745.1 Gryllus bimaculatus | reverse complement strand
AAAAAAAAGAGAGAGAGAAAGAGAGAGAGAGAGAGAAGGGGATGTAGAAGAAGAATCTCGTGCACCTTTCTAATATCGTGAATATCGTGTACGGTTCCGCGTGCACGCAGAAGTGCCGCAACGCCACGTGGCATGGACTCAACTAATGTCGGAAATAGTGCTGGAGGTAATTACCACCATGAATCCTGCAGGTCTGTCCATAAACTCGTAAGAGTACAAGGGAGTGGACATTTCTTCTGAACAGCACGTTGCAAAGTATCGCAGATATGCTCATTAATATCCATGTCTGCGGATTTTGGTGGCCATTGGAAGTGTTTAAATTCAGAAGAGTGTTCCTGGGGACACTCTGTAGCAATTCTGGATATGTGGGCTGGCGCATTGTCCAGCTGGAATTGCCCCATTCCGCCGGGATGCACAATGGTGCAGGTAATCAGACAGGATGCTTACGTACGTGTCATCAATAAGACGTATTAGGAGTCACATATCACTCCAACTGCACATGCCCCATACCATCACAGAGCCTAGGGGGCACGGAGCCTAACATGCAGGGTCCCTGGATTCATGAGGCTGTTGCCATACTCGTACACGTCCATTCGCTGGAAACAATGTGAAACGAAACTCGTCAGACCAGGCAACGTGTTTCCAGTCATCAACAGTGCAATGTCGGTATTGACGGGCCCAGACGAGGTGTAAATATTTGTGTCGTAGGTTCATGAATAGGCCTTTGTCTCCGAAACCCCATGTTGATAATGTCTTGTTGAATGGTTTGCACGCTGACACTTGTTGACGGCCCAACATTGCTATCTGCAGCCATTTGCGGAAGGGTTGCACTTCTGTCACATGCAATGATTCTCCTCAGTCATCGTCGGCCCCGTTCTTGCACGATCTTTGGCAGCCGCAGCGGTGTCGGAGGTTTAATGTTTTACTGGATTCGCGATATACACGTAACACTCGTGAAATGGTCGTACGGGAAAATCCAAATTTCATCGCGACCTCGGAGATGCTATGCTCTATCTCTCTTGCACCAACTATAACACCACGTTCAAACTCACTTAAATCGTGATAACCTGCCATTGTAGCAGCAGTAACCGATCTACTGTGCCAGACTCAGGTTTTCTTACATAGTTATTGCCGACCTGAGCGTCTTATTCTGATTGATTCAGGTTCTTTTTATTTCAATACGCATGGCTTTATCAGTTGTTTGGCTCTTCAGTGTATAATTATTGTTTTAATTCTAAATAAACTTAATAGCCCCATAAATAAACTACTAATTTAATTTGAGAAATAGTGAGAAAAAAGCCAGAATCGTTGCCAGGGATTTTGCACAGAGACCCGGTGTGGATTACAGCGAAACATTTGCACCAGTTGCACGACTCACCTCGACGACCGCGAATTTAAACAGTATTGTCGGAGAAATCTACACGTACATGGAGATGCCCGGTCACGTGCGAGATGTTCTCGAGTTCATCAGCGAAGACAGGGCACAGGAATCTTGTCTGTCGGATGAATAAGGCTCTTTATGGCCTAAACGAAGAATTGATCAAGCTTGATACATCAATGGCGAATCCAGAGTGAAAGACGATTGCAACGATCCCCTATTGATAATTGATTTATGTCGATGGCAGACTAGTCTTGTCGCACCACTCCAGAGAGATAGACTACACCTACAACCAATTATGCTAATATTTCGTGATCAGGGATTTAGGTGACGTCAAGTATTGACTGGGTATGGAGTTCTCTCGAAGCGACCCCAGAATTACCCTCAGTCAAAACGGGTTCGTAATGGAAATTCTGAACCGTTTTCTGATGTTGCAAACCCATGACGACGCAAACCAGTCTTGTAGTCAAACTATATGTCCGAGGGTTATGGTCTGAAACCCCCTACGTATAGACAGCAGGTGAGTGCTCTAATGTACTTGTGAATCGATTGGGCATCTTGCTTGGACGATCGTAGGTCACACATGGGCTTTGATTGGAGGAGCCACATTGTATGGTTTTAGGATGTATTGAGGAACCATTGGGAGACCAGAAAGCAACGGACGGTGGGAGGCCTTATTTTTAAATACATGGCCTTAATCGAAGCAGCTAAGGAGGCAATGCATTTGAGGCGATTGGTTGGAGAGGAAGAGAGAGAGACTGGGGTGGCGGACGTTACCAGTGTTGCATTGTACCGAAATTGTACGAAATATGGGCGATGCACTGAGTCGAACTATACCACAGTTTGCGTACCTCGGCCCCGCCCTGCGGGATCGAGCAATATGCTTTAGCTTTATTTCAGAGAGGCGGGACTATTCATCGCGAATATTACAAAATGGCGGCCATGGCGAGTTATATTACGGTAGATGTTTGAAAATAAATATTAAAGCAACAAGTTTTACATAAATTGTAGTATATACATTTAATTAAAGAAATAAAAGCATGCAATTTCCCAATAAAAATACATTTTAAAACAATAATAATACGTTGTTTTTTTGCAAAAAATAACACTCCACAAGGAGTAATAAGCTACATATTTACATTTCATCTTAGATTATAGTTGCCAGTTGCACGAACACGTATCCGAGATGATAGCTTTCGGTGGTGAAATACTTCTTCATCCGTTTCTCAGATTATTAATTTTTTATTGGCATGTTTTGTACATTGATCAGTTTGACAACTATACATGTTTTTATTATTAAATAAAACTTAACCTAACTTAACACTTCTTCAGAGGTCGAGGAAACCATGATGGTCCTCATAAGATCTATTCTAGATCTGAAAACAATTTACAGAATATGTGGTATGGATATTTATTTTGATGCATGTAGGATGAATACGTTTTTTGCAGAGTTTGAATGTAGATAAAGTTTGGATATAGTGTATATTAAAAAAGAAGTTGTGGTATAGGTAGGTGATGTGGTGAATGATGGAATGGAGGTTGAATTCATTGTGTAGTTGGTGATTAAATATGAACCAGGATGCATTAGTGATGGTGCGAAAGAATTGGTTCTGTACTATTTGAATTTTGTTGATCTTTGTTTTTGCAGCATTAATCCATACTGGGCAGGCGTAGAGAAGAGTTGCTGGGCAGGCGTAGAGAAGAATTGCTGTTTTGTATGGGAAGTAATTATTCCTATTAATTAGAGTTTTAATTGATGCCGTTTGTTTTTTGTTTCTATTATTTTGATGCCTATATGTTGTTTCCAGTTCATCTTAGTGTACATGTGCAGTCCAAAATATTCAATGGGCCCATTTGGATGGTACCATGGAATGGGCTAATTTTTTAATGTTGGTGAAGTATGCGGTATGGCCTTAAAGTGAAATGTTTGCTGCAGTTTTGTTTGGGTTTAATTTTATTTTTAATCTGTTTGACCAACTGTCTATTTAGTTTGGATATAATTGTATGATGTTTTTAATGTTGATGAGAGAGTGGTGGAAGAGAAGGTAAGAAGCCGCCCTCGCTTTCCCAGAAACACACGTGCGAGCCTCGCCACCCTCCGCCTGTTAGCAGTTTGCAACGGACGGAACCCTCAAGACCGTTCTATCGCCAAATTCAAATGGCTAATTGTGATTGACCACTGCCATCCCCTCCCCCTGAGCGCACCAGCGTTAGCTATCTGACGATGCTCCCGTTGTTAAACTACCAATTAAGTTCCGCACAAGCAGCGCGTGAAGCCTCATGTGTGGTCCGTGTTGGCGGGCTCCGTCTGTACGTAAAAGATTTACTGTCCAACCTCGGACCGTTCCCAGTTGATACATGCAACTTCTAGTGTACTGTCTGTGTATTGTAGATTATCTGCATCAGACCACTTGAACATACAGTTTATTGTGCAATCTCGGAGTGTTCCCGGTTAGCACGTGCAAAGTATCATTTAATTTGTGCGAAGTAAGACTCCACCCAATTCGTGCGCTACAACGAATTCTACCTATGCTTTTTAGAAAAATAACCACACAAAACATGACTAACGTCAACGCAGCCCATCGCGCAATCGATCAAGTTCGAGGAAACGGGCATGAAGAATTGACTACGCTAAATTGGGCATCGATGGACTATGTGTGAGGTGCGGAAGAAATAATCACCTCGTAAACGACTGTCGCACTAATAAATCAACTCTCAAATGTTCTGAGTGCAAGAAAAGCGGTCATATTTCTAAGGTATGTACCCGATCCTTATTAGATCGAAAATCAAAACAGACTCATTCTGTACAGGAAGAACCGGCTAATTCACTTCAACTGGATACCATTCTCAAAGAGTATGGATCATTTCAAATTGTCGACCTCTACCAAAATCAACCCCCAAACGATAATCTGAAATGCTATTACGCCCAGGTTCAAGTTGAAGAAAAGGTAATCAAATTCGAAGTTGATTCAGATGCCGCTTACACGATGTTGCCTCGAAACAAGTTCGCCGATTTCAAATTCAATGTCGCACTTGAGCCAACACCTCTGCGATTCCGATCGCACACGCATGATGTCTTCGTTCCAAATGTCCACGTCGAATTCAACGGGAAAACCTTCCAAGATGAATTCTACATTTTTCCGGAAGAATACGACGTTCTTTTAGGCCGAGTGTGGATCAGAAAATTAAACATCAATTTACAAGAACTCGATCTACAAAACCAAGTATCAACCGAAATAAACGCTGTAAGTAATATCGATGAAACCAATGAAATTATGACATGATTTTCAGAAATTTTCGAAGAAAAGATTGGACGCGTACCAAATTTCAATGTGGAATTAAAACTTTGAGAAAAAGCCAAACCACGTTTTCATCGTGAAAGAAAAATTCCGTATTCACTGTTCAGTCGAGTCGAGAAGGAGCTGGATTTACTCGAAGAAGCATGGATAATTACAAAAACTGAAACCAGCGACTTGGGATCTCCACTTGTCATTCCAAAAGCTGATGGAGGAGTTCGACTGTGTGTCGATTACAATGTTGGTGTGAACGAGCAACTTATGGACGCATATTACCCCATTCGAAAAATCGACGAAATTTTGAATAGTCTCCATGATTCCCGCTACTTTTGCCGATTGGACCTGTATAAAGTGTATCTACATATTCCAGTGGTGAACAATCGAGTAAAATTCAAACAATATCGACACATCGAGGGTCTTACAGAATGAATCGCCTCTCCTTTGGTATGAAAACAGCGCCATCAGAATTTAATCGGATTATCGACCAAATTTTGTAAAACATCCCGAAGACTGAAAAACATTTCGACGACATTATTGTACATGAACAAAAGAAGAATGTGAGACTAACTTGATCTTGAGCCTTGAATAGCTTAGGAAATATGATCTACATTTGAATCGCCGGAAATACTCATTTTTTCAACAACGCATCGAGTTTCTAGGACACGTCGTCGAATATGATAAAATTTCAAAGTCACCAGAAAAAATCAAAGCCATCACACAAATGCCAAACCCAAAATCAAAAGATGAAACAAAATCCTTTTTAGGATTAATCACATTTTATAGCAGATTTATTCCAAACGGTTCAACAATTACAGCACCACTGCGGAATTTGTTGAAGGAAAATACGATTTTCAAATGGACAACAGAATGTGATGCAGCTTTTATTCGCTTGAAACGGGATATCATAAGCGATCGCGTAGCCATGCCATTCAATCCCGAATTGCAAATTCGACTCGCTTGTGATGCAAGCCCCACATGTATAGGAGCAGCCTCATCACAAATTATCAATGATCAGGAAAAGCCAATAGCTTTTGTATCTCGATCACTAACCCCAGCTGAACAAAATTATTCTCAACTGGATAGAGAAGCTCTAGCAATTGTTTTTGGAATTGACAGATTTTTTCATATTTATTCGGACGTCAATTTCAACTTTTCACAATCAACCTCTATCTAGGATTTTCCATCAACATGCAAAATTGCCACGGATGACTTCAGCCCGTCTACAATGTTACGCAGTTTTTTTTATCAGGATTCTATTATAAAGTATATTCAGAAGAGGATCTGAGAATACCAATGCTGACTATTCATCGCGGATACCACTGAATGAAGAACTTAAATCACACACAGAAACAGCTACCAACGAAGAAGTCTATTTTCTATATGAAGAAACCATCATCAGAATTTACTCTCAGAAAATCACATTCGAATCAAATCAGAAAGAAACCGAAGCTGATGATCAACACCAAGAAAACGAAACAACTGGTGTAGATTTTACCATGGACAACGGCATACTTTTTAGAGGTCAACGCGTCGTAGTACCATCAAAACTACACGTTGCTGTTTTGGAGGAACTTCATCGAACTCATATCGGAATTTCAAAAATGAAAATACTGGAAGAACATAGAAAAGTATATCGAACATATCGTTCGAGCATGTTCTGAATGTGCAAAAGTGAAAAACAGTCCAGCAAAAGCTCCTCTACATCCATGGTAAGAACCAGAAGAAAATTGGCAGCGTATTCACATCGATTATTCAGGACCATACCAAGGATATAATTTTTTAGTTGCCGTTGATGCAAAATCGAAATGGGCAGAAATTGAACCATGCTCGTATGCGCCATCTGCAGCATCAACCATCTAATCGTTCCAAGAAATGTTTTCAAGGATTTCCAGAAGTAATAGTTGTAAACAATGCTACAATATTCTCCAGTGAACATTTTCAAAACTTCTGCAAAACATCAGGCATTTTGTGCAAGTTCATCGCGCCAGGACATCCTGCAACGAATAGATTAGCAGAAAGGAATGTGCAAACATTCAAAAAACGATTAGCAACAATGATCAACGAACCACTTTCAATGCGAAAGAAAGTTCTGGAAATTCTTTTCAGGTACGAGCATCTCCTTTAAACAACCAGAGAACCCCTTCTGAACAGTATCAGAACCGCAACATTCGCATTGAACTAGATGCACTGAAACCCATAAAATTTCAGAACACTGAAACATCAATGAAGAAGACACGCGAATTAAGTGTGGGAGAACGCGTACAAGCGCGCTACTACACTGCCAATAAAAATCATTGGACTTTCGGGGTAATTAACAAAAAATTGGACAATTGCACTATCTAGTGAAATTAGATGACGGTTACATCTTCAAACGGCATATAGACCAACTACGATTAACCGATACGCCAGAACCGACTTTAGCAGAAACGCCAATGAAAAAGGTAAGGTTTGCGCCGAATCTTGATAATCAAAAACATCAAGTAGACTTGGGAGATTGTGTACACATTCCATTGAACCAGCGTAATGAAGAACTGAACGTAGATCAACTAAAGTCCCAGTTGACATAGACACACCAGAAATAATTGAAGAAGAAAACCCAGGGCTCGAACGAGGCCATCGCTCGGACCAGACTCTACGTCGATGTACAAGACCTCGGCAACTATCAAGACGCCTCAACGACTTCATACTTAAAATTCAATGTTAACACGATTTCAAATAAGCATGGGAGAACTGTCATAACAAAAACATGTAGACACACATTGATATCATCTCTTCATATTCTTTGGTACACAGTGGTGCCATCTCTCGAAGCTGAGCCTTGACTATTATAACGGTGATGCTAGTTTGTTTTCCTACCTGACGCAACTTGTACAGTTTAATTTTAGTTAAAATAAAATCTTGAAACGAATTAGATGGTGCAGTGTTTTTCTATACCTTTTAGCAATCTAATAACAAGCAAGGAAACAACACCCACCAAAATTCCTTCAATACACAAGCGTTTCTATCGTAATGCAATACCAGATTTATAACAGCATGCAATCAATTCTACAATATTCGATTTTAAAATAAATTTAATTCATAATTATGTTACAAATTTCGAGTAGCATATGAGACATTACAAGACAATTTCCGCTTGTCAACAAAATCGTAATATGCAATATAGTGCGTAAATGACATCTGCAGAAGCGTTCTCCTAGTTTAAGTGGTAGGGCGTTTATTTGAAGTACCAGAGGGCTCGAGTTCAAATCCTGGTTGGGACATGTTTTCATTCATTTCTTGAAAACGATTGTATGTATGGGGTACAACGCGTTGAAACTAATTGTAGAAGTGAGATTTTAATTAAAGCTTTGCGATTGCCAATAATTTAAGGTATGTAATATTTTCCAAAATCTCGTTCGTCGTTTCGTTACGATTTTTAAGAGGAGGATGAACTGCTTATAGCGAAAAAATTGTAATATATTTCGTGGACATACGAGAAAATACGAGAAAATAAAGAGCTGTTTTGCATTAGATATAAGTAGGCGAACACATTAAAAATAAATTGAGTGACTGTAGGAGAGTTTTTTTTCTTGAACAAGATAAATATTTTCCTGGCTCTAGTGATTTCTTCCTGCACATGGATTCTCAATTTCTGCCAGTGTCGAAACTCGTCAGGAGTTTCTAACCTTATGACGTCTCATCTAACCTTGCTCGCAAGGGAGGGATAGAACGGCTTATCTCGGAGAGTCTGAGCCAAGCGACACAGCGAAAATTACATGATGCTGAATTCAAACATTTATCAGTAGAATGTACTATATTACAGGCTCGCGTACATTGCTCTCCATTCTTATTGTCACCTAGGGGTAATTTATTTAATATTTTAAGTAGCAGAAATGTGAAGATCAATGAATTTTCAGATAAATTTGGTCTCTGAACTGCGTCCGTCAGTCTTCGCAGAACGGCTTAGAAGCGCGTCTGGTGAAAAGAAGAACGCGTGATCGAATCCTGCCAAACCGCAGCATTTGTTCAACTTTCAGAAATGAAAATCAATTCCAAATAAAAATGTAGAGATTCTTTTAAACATTCCCTTCCTTTACGAGAAGAAACCATTTCAACACATTTGCAATTCGAAACTGCGGAATCTTACTGCGGACGTTAATCAATAGCTCACTCACAAGATCATTTACTTCCCCATATTTTCCTTCTCATAGCCTTTTTTTGGCTTTATACAACTACGTTCGTTTCCTCTTCGAACCCTAATATTACTTCCTGTGTCATTAATAACTTTATTTATTCGCGTCTCTCGTCTAAAACTTGTCAAGTTCTCTCATTGAAATTTGACCCTTGCTTGAAAGTTACACTTTGCTACTACTAATATATAAATAAAAATGGAAAGAAACAAAATTTCTCGGACTCGATTCTAATTCACTATGCTACAACTCAATCAAATTGGCCAGGACGTTTGCCATTCGCCTACCTATGTTTTGCGGCAAAGACAAGTTTTTGAGGAAAAATAACTCAGCCAAACATCACGGGTAGATAAATAATGTTTGAAAACGTGTCAAAACGACAGGAAGATACTATACATTTTTTACTGTTAATGAAGCAAAATCTTTTGCTATTGCGTCTTCTATTTGAGAAAAAAGTATACAGAATTGTGGTTGTGTCGTGTCTCGCACACAATGCGAATTCTAGCTCTCAACCCTATGAATGATCACACTTAATTTTATTCCCTATCTCCTTCCTCCTCTTTCTTTCAGGTCACGGAGGGAATTATGTCCAAACATATTTAGAAATACCATGACAAATTAAATTCGTTCTACGGAATTAAGGTAAACATAAGATATTATCGACCTGCCACATTTCTGATGGGACAGGAATATCTAAATGAAAGCAAAAATGCTCAACGAGTGTTTGTCTCTTTAGACAAAATTATATTTTAAAAATACCACTTCTGCCACATTCACCGTCCACCAGAATTAGGTCCAGATTCTCCTCGTTCGTATACATCTTCCCGGATATTTCTACTCTATTTCACTGCGTTTACAAATTTCTTCTAAATCTGGAGAGTTCCCGTTTAGTTATGACTGCATTTCTTTTCTACACTGCCCTTTTATTCTACCTACCCTTCTTACGTCACTTCGAGGCATCTCCAGTTTTCCCACTTTACTCGGCCGACGCAACGGAAGGGAATGGCCTCGCCGCTTATCACCCGGAATTTCTCGTTCAGATCACGGAAACCAGCAGTCGGCGTGCGTCTTTAAAACTCTTAATTTCTCGAAAAAATTATAATGTAACATATGGGGATATGCATATTTATGAACTCGTCTCTTCACGCTTGTTATGATGAGCTAAAAAAATCTATAGAGTTCCATTTAAGAAATCGAAGTTGTGTCAATATCTCTGCAATAAAAATGCAATAGAATAATATTATTCATGAACATCAGTGCCCGTTGCATATAGTAGTTTTAGTGAAAACCACATCTCAGTATCTGCAATGGTTCAGGAGAAAATTGAAGGGAACATCTTAGGTGGGCCACACGGTATACTTTAATTTAAAAGTGATATATAATTATACATAACCCGCATAAATATTAAAAGTTTTATATGGGTATTTCGTTACTATGTCCTTTGTGCAATACTTTACATTGCCCTATGGGCAATCCACAAAAACCGTCACTGGATATTTGTAATGTTGAAAAATTCAAAATCTATAATGAATTACTTGTACAATGTCTCTAACTGCACTTTGCACAGGCTGTGAAATCTCAGTATCATCATTTGTTGTCTCTGCAGCATCTCTTGGCGGGAAGTCCTAGTATTATAATTCCACGGGGGGCGTAACATCGCGAATGGCATATAATAAAATTAAGAAATCATCCCTGAACATGAAGAAAAAAGTATTGAGTGACGCGAAGAAAAAAGTGTTGAGTGGTAAACGATTTATTATGCGAAAAACAAAATGGATACCAAATTAAATCTGTAAAATTGGCAGAGAAATTGAAAAAACGTGAGGTTGAAATTCAATCAGTCAAGTCTGAAGTATTTGTAAGGAAATACGATTTCATGTCTTAGAAAAACATTGGGTGAGTAAAGGAAAACGCATAAGGCTATTAAATGTTTAAAAGAGTTCAGAAATTAAGGAAGAGACTTTTGGAGTTCAGCCACATTTTCACACGAAAGAAAAAAATATAAATGTTTAGCTCCGATGGGAGACTCAGGGTATTGCGTAACCATGTAGAATTGAACACCCGGAATCCTGCCCCTGCAGTGAAACCTGGCGGTCGATAATAGTCTAGGGGTGTATGAATGCCCACACATCCATGCACGAGGCGGGATTCAAACCCGCGACCCTTTGAGCCAAGGCAGCTGGGGCCCTTCAACCTTAGCCACCTTAGCTACCCAGGCTAGCAGTGAGATTTTTGTTACCCTTACTGCGAGGCGATAACCGAGCAAGTGGCAACAGCTCAGGATTTGGCAACAGGGCATTGGTCACAGGAGCTTTGTGTCCGCAGCTTGGCTAATTGCTTTAATACGAGGATTCTTTATAGTACGGGACAGAGAAGGAATTATGTAATCCTATCGCACTTGCCTGTCACAAATCATGTGTGACCGCGTCATGTGTTGCGTGAATTTTGATATCGGCAAAAACATTAAGAACGTACGTTATCACGGTGTTAAAAAAATGTGTTTCTTAATGCTTCTGGAAATTGGAAATTGTTTGTGTTTTCATGTGTACAATAATGCGTAAATGTGTATTAAATTAAACATTTAACAAAACAATATGAAGATCCTTATCCCATTTGAACATGAATAAAGTAATATATTTACAAAACAGAAACTTGAATTACGAATACAGAATATTATCAAAAGAATTGGGGCTAACTAGACCAGACTTGGGCATCAAACAAATGTTCAGTAATGAAAATAGGTCGAACATTTACAGCGAGTGTCAACAGTATTGGAAAACCTTGAAAATCTGCGAATATGAATAAATTTTACATAGAAAAAGTAATATAAATGACAAATTTTCGGCGGAATTAAATACATTATAAGTAGCAAACTTGCTACACTAAAAATACTTAAAATAAAGTAGAGGAAATTGAGAAACCTGACATCTAAGCAAATATCTCATAGAAAAAGTAAGTAAAAAGTATTGGAACTCATAACTTCTCAAACACTGTATCGCTTTCCTGGAGTCTCCGCAGTCGCAGCCGTCTGTGGATTGCCCTTCACCTTGCCCGTTGCGACTCACCTGTTAACCCTTAGCTGTAACGGTTTTTGTATCAATTTCCTTTTTTATGTTCATCAGTCGGGGATTCAAAAGTGTACGATACTGAAATATTTTTTCATCACGTGGCGTAAAGAAAAGGAAACAAGTGAAGAAGAGAGAAAAATTATAATTTGCTTGTGAAAGGAATGCAGATCTTTGAGAGAAATCGTAAAGATTGTGCAAATATCACACACTACAGTGTTTAATGTAATTGATAGTGTACAGTGTTCGGAAAACAGAGACGAACAAACGCAGGAGTGGACAGCCATAGTTGCTGAATGAACATGACACAAGAAAATTATTCGCGACATTAAAGTATACCCAAAACTTAGTGTTCCAAAACTTGCTTCTGAAATAGTAATTTCTCCAAGTACAGTTCGCATAATACCAAGATATATTGGGTACCATGGACGTGTGGCGCGTAGAAAATTCTGGATTAATGACATTAACAGAAAGAAAAGCGCTTAAAATTTACCAAAAAATATTGAAACAGTTCTCAATAAATGTGGAACCAATTTACTTTTAGTGATGAAAGTAAATTTAATATTTTTTGGCGCAGATGGGAGATGTACGGCGTGGAGTAAGAGAAACTCGGAATTTCATGAAGAGAACCTCCAGCCCACAGTGAAATACAGAGGTAGTTCTGTACTCGGCTGGGGGTGTAACAGTGCTTCTGGTTAATTAATAAAGGGAAATCTTCACTTTATTAATGGTACAATGGGCCATGCAATGTACATCAATATTGTGCAAAGTAAACTACATAAAAGTGCTGAAAAAATGTACCTCTAAGACAATATAATTTTAGCAGGACAATGATCCAAAGCCCAGGGCTTGAAACACAAGAATGTGGATCCTTTCTAATACACCACGATATCTGCGTACACCACCACAATCTCCAGACATTAATCCCATTGAATATTTATGGAATATTTTGGAAAAAGCAAATACAAACAAACCGATTTTGTATAAAAATGTTCTTAAGCGCGCACTCTAGGAGGAATGGGACACTATCTTGCCACCTATGACGACAAAGCTCGTAGAATTAATGCCGAGACGTCTAGAAGCCATTACCAATGCCAAAGGACATCTCACTAAATATAAATTTGTTTTCAGTTACATCTTTATTTAATTTTTAACCGCCGAACATATGACTGTTCCAATAGTTTTGGATGTCTTTTTTCCCGACCTAATGTGTGTAAACTTCATTTTAGATTTTCCAGGAAGTTATGTAATGTTTTTGTTTGTTGATACAATTATAAAATGTACACTGTTATCAATGCGACCTAAAATTTGAAGTTGTGTTTTATTTTACATCGGATACTTATTCATTTTCTGAAATTTCCGAGGTGTTCCAATACTTTTGATACTCACTGAAAGTGGTCAGTGTGTTATACTTTGTGCCCTCCCTGGTGACCCACTCTGGAGGCGCCACTGGATCATAGGTACCCTAAAACACTAAGAAAGCAAATTCATTCACTTCTTAAATTCACTCCCTAAATTCCTTTTAACCCTGTAGTTCATCTGTGTACTTCTTTAGTTTGTCTAATAAATATATATAGTAAACATGTACTCCTTAGAGAACAAAGTTTAACTGACACCGCGAATACGGCAGAGTCGGTCAAATCCATTCTGCTAGATTTAGAGACAATAATCAAAGCAAATGGAATTCATCGTGGTATTAAGAACGTAATATTTGTTTGTTAAATAGGTGTGTATGAAAATTTGTAAGCCTACACAAACGGTTATTTTATTTTGTTCCGGGAGTTGGTAACATTTTGAGCATTTGTAATATAAGGGAATAAAAAGTGCATTAGAAATATATACCCCTGATATCTTTATTCTTTCTAACTTTTCGTTCATTTTATCTAGTATGTTTTTATGTCAGAGTTTCCAAGGAGTACGCAAGGCTGAACATTTGCCTAAGCAGCTGCCAAGGGTCCAGCTTCAGATGGGTGCTTAAATGATTGAAATAAAATACAATAGGATCCCCAATACATTTTTAAGCCGTTCTTAAATTCGATACATATGGAAAAGGTAATATTGTTTAATGTTTAAACAGCTTGACTTATCGTTGACTTATTTGTAAAAGTGACCAAGTCCAAAAATTAGTTGTTAGATAATAGGCATTACAAGCCTATAATAAACATTATGTATTAGAAAAGTTTATAATCCTTCTGAGAAGCAGTGCTCTGTTTCAGATGTTCACTTTTAAGTTACGTGTACTATATTATTATATATTTAACATTAGTTTAATTCGTTGTTAATCAGTAGGTCAATTTTCGTAGAATTCCGGACTTGGTCACTTCTACCAAGAAACCGACCAAGTATTTGTTAATTTCATATTTTATAATGTTTAGATTACCATTGAAATAACAATTATAATTGAGTAAAAATTATAAGACAACTACATAAATATTAATAACATTGCATGCGCAAGACATTTGGAGATCTGGCAGCATGCAGTACGGAGGAAACTCGTCTCTAATATCAGATGCGCGTGAGAATATGAGAAAGAATACTCATTTGAGAAAATATAAACTAGTTTAGAAAGGGAAATTAAAACTCATCCTGTAAATTGAGCATGGTAGAGTAGGGTTAAGTGGACTAGTCCATCTAAAATGCTCTTTTTTTTATCTAAGTTGCATCGACAACAATGGCCATTAGTTACTATATAAAAAACCATGCCCAAACAAAATAATATGGAAAACAGATGTTGAGAAAGTTAAAATGTTCTTGAAGAGCATTTTTCTTTAAATTTGTTTTAGAAGCTTATACACTTATTGCTGTTATGTTAATGGATGTGATTGCCCATTATGGAGTTATTTCGCTTTTAAATGTGAGTTAGGTGAGTGCAATCGTTCTCGATAATTTAATTAAAACTTACACGTCAATAAAAATAATAAAATAAGAACTATTTATTCATGAAATCAGGAACTTTTATAATTGATAAATTATGTGCTTTTCGCAGCCTGTAAGGATAAAAATTGTGTTTCAATAACATATTAACAGTTATTAAAAGTTCATGTCAATGCGATTAGCTGGGCCAAATCTTTTGGAGTTAAGTGGACAGTGGTCCAGTTAACCCCTCTGAAATATTTCTTCATAAAAATGTTAATATTTCTAATTTATAGTTCAAGAGAACTATAGTGAGAGCAAGAAGAACAAAATATCAACTTGTACCCATCAGCACTGGCTAAAAGGTTCAGTGACAACCATCGTTGCCACTGCAGCATCTCTGATAGTATTCGGGATACGACGGTGATGAATATTCAATACCACTTTGTTAAATGGTAATCCAATTCAGCCTGTCTGGAGGAATTTTAGCGACCGGCTGCTCAGATCGATAATCGTCCGTGTTTACTCAGGTCAATATCAAGTGAGTGCCGGAGCAGTACTTTATCAAACGGGCCACAGGCCGTGCGTGATTGTTTCTTTTAATATTTCCCGCTCCCCTTACACGCACACTTGCACTACACTACCACACATATCGGGAGACCAGTACGGAGCTCTTGCTTGACCCGCCTGGGGCGATGTCCTAGTGGAAATGCCTAGTGAGGAAAACCCCGTAGCCCGTCGCCAAATGCAAAAGAATTCAGTAACCCAAGAGCAATATTGACAAAATAATGTCAAAACGCAATAAGAGAATAGAAACTTCTCTCAATATTTACGATAGATAAACTACCAAAATTGTAAGGAACCTCGCGTACAAAAATTGGAAAATTTCAGGTATCCGGATTGAGAGTTTATCTAGGAAAACAGATTTGATGTGTAAAATGTCAGGGTTTGTTATAAAATGTTTCATTGTAAATAACGTTTTGTGTATTTCGGAATGTTTCTTTATATTTAGGAGGCAGGTTTTGATGACCTAAAACAACACCTAGAATGATTATTAAAATGCTCTTAAAATGTTTTTAAAATGTCCTATAAGCAAAGTCAAATGACGTAACACATTTGATCAAAACCAGCTCAAATGAACTACTCAAGCTGTTTAATACGTTGTAATAATGGCTTCTTCCTTTCGTTCAAGTGAACTTCGCTCACAAATTTTTGGTTTGGACTGGACCAGGAAACCTCTGTCTTTAGTTTTCGTGAAATCCGCCGAACTGACAATGGTGATGATAGGTGTTACAGGAACCTTAGATAAAACAAGTGGCATTACAGTTTCTGTGTAAAGAAATCGAATACTTAGAAATTGTGTCAAGAACTTTTGTTGTATCTCATAAAAATTATTTTGAAAAATCATTAAAATGATATTAAAATCGATGAAATCCGCGTACAAAATTCATCAAAAATGACGAAAAAGGTGAACAGGACTTATTAGTCGAATTTGTTGAAGAAAATGCAAAAAAACGCATAAAATGGGTAAATTTCCTTTGTCATAACATGTAATGAATATACATACTAAAAGGCATTGTTCTAATGTGAAATGAAAAAGTGACAGTTCGTAAACAGGTTACAGTTATGAGGTTTGTCTATAGTTTGTGAGACACTCAGCATTTATAGTATTTCAGTTAGTATTTGAAACAGTGCGCTGAAATATAGAGTTGAAACACATACTACTTCAGAAATGTTATACATAATTTAAAACTTTACTCTCCCATTACAGTATAGTATCCTGAATTTACAATATAGGAAGTGTGGGCTACGAAACATCTCAAACAATTTTAGGCTCCTGCTTCTCCAGGCGCGTAGTAACTCACTGCGATAGTAGTGTCGCCGATTATGTCGTGAGCTCGTAGATTCGATCCCCTAGTATTTCCTTAATTTGTTTTACTCAGTAATAATGAGCAAGTGCAATTCTTTTAATACTATACTGTTCATTGCATGTCGAATCTTTATTCTGGATTATTTATATAGCCCTTGGAGGGGCCGCTTTCTCTCTTCAATGACAGGGCCAAAAGTCAACGTTCTCTATCACAGCTTGCAATTGGCGATTCTCTTGTATGGTCAATTTTCTGCCATTACACGCTTCGTCTCGGTCCACGTATTTTCAATTGTATTCACGTCAGCGCCATGAGGAAGCCAGTCCAGAACCTGTACTTCCTACTGTGCAAGCCATTCCTGAACCTTTTTTCCTTTCTGAAATGACGAGTTGTCATGTTGAAAATTCACTTCTCAATCTGGATACATTTGTCGCACCGACGGAACCATAATATCTCGCAAGATATGGAGATTGCCGTCGAGGGGTATTAGGTGCCGTCGAGGAGACCTATTCTATGGAAAACTCACATGCCACGTGCATAAATCCATCCCCAACACACCACAGATACTCGTCCTGAACGCGTACATTGATGTACATATTCCGGATAATGACTGGTCTCCCGAGGTATGTACACTCGTATTGTACCGTCATTTCCAGAGGAAAAACCATCTCGGAGAAAATTACATTTACCCAGTCACGATGAAGGGTGTCCTCGGCAAATGCCAACCTGTAGAGTCTGCGGTCTTCGGTGGGCCTTCTTAACCGCTGCCCTGCAGGACCGAAGTCCCATGCCCCTTAAGGGGTTCCTAACAGTTCTAGAGGAACCAGGAAAGTTTCGACTGAACCGAACTGAAGAATGGTGTCTCCCTCGTCTGGATTACCAATAAGGCGTCCAGAGTTTCGGTAGATACACGCCACAATCCACTGCCAGCACGAATTCCCACTTGCCCTATTTCTCAATACTGCCGCAACCACCTATGTGCAGTAACCGTCGTCTGGCCTCCGAAGCAGAGATATTCGCACTTTCAATCAACGCTATGTCTCGCTCTCGACCGAAAGTAATGCGACATGGTGTAACAATGCAAGCTAGTGGCTAGGCGCGGCAAGCCGTGGCGCTGTGAGGGAGGGGAAACGCAAGAGGGACGGTTTTCCTCTTAAAGGGAATGGTAAATAAATGGAGATATTTTCTGAAGTTAACTATTCATTCCACGCACATTAGTGCAGTGTAACGATTATGGATAGTGTTCTGAAATAACATAGTGTAATGTTTGAACTGAAGTGCTAGCAGTGCTTTTTTTCGAAATTTTGATTGATTGGTTGCTATTGGCATTTGCTATTGCTATTGGCAGCAAGCTTTATAATACATTCTAGTTTTTTGATATTATAATTGTTTGGTGATGGAATCCTCGGGATAACGTTCGTCAAAATGAATAACTGTTAATTTTAACTTACGTTTATTGAACAAAATAACTTCCTTTACCCTGTGATAAGTTAAAGCCCTTATGAATCAAAGTCCCAACAAAAAAAGTACGTTTTAATCCATTTATCGAGTACTTCATAATAAGTGAAGCTGAATTCTAATGATATCTTCTGAAATGTTTTGTTATTTCGAAAACAAGAAACTCGTCAGATGATCACAAGCGACAATGTCGTAGAATATTCATATTTTCCCGCGTCCCAGACAATATTCCATGTCTGTTTTCCAACTCCCAATTTACCATTAGAGAAAGCGTTCCTCCCCGTCTCCGTTCAGATAGATTTTTCCCAATGGCATTATGTTCTATTTACCCTGTTATTAGGAAAATGTATATTTGCAAACAAAAAAAATTCAAAATTGAATCAACTTCATGAGAAACTTCAATAACATATTTTAATAGTCTTTCTATTTTTAATTTATTTATTTAGCTTGCATTAATTTAATTAATCTTATCATTCACAATTACCTTTGTAATTACTGGGTAATTACATGAATTAAATCACATTGCTCAGGCTATATTAGTATTTTTTGATTTTGGGGATTACTAAATGAAAAAAATATTTGACGCATTTGTAGTGAACTAATTCAACTTTTCTTTGAATACTTTAAATTAGAAAATAGTCATAAATCTTGCAAGTAGACATTTTTTAAAATTCTTTTCTTATGATAAAATAATGTTCAAACAGAAAATGTATATTCGCAAACAAAAAATTGAGTAAATCAATTCAAAATATGATAATAAAAGTTAACATTTTTATGTCCTTATTTTTTATTATTGAATATGCTAGATTTCAAAAATATATTTTCAATGTAATGGTTTTTTAAACATCAACAAGATTTTTAAGGTTTTGAAAATGCTATAAAAAATTTAAGTCATATTTACGGCCATATTTTCATATCTTTTAGGTCATAAATGCTTGCATATTCCTAACATATTTAGGTCATAAACATCCGGGCCCTAGTCATGATTATGGATGCTCTGTATTATAAAGAAAACATAAGCGGGTCAATGAAGCAAACGTTCTCTTAATAAGGGTCAATAGAAGAAAAAGTTTAGGAATCCCTGGACTAAAGTTTTCTTTGCAGTGTTGTTGCAGTTTGCATGTGTGTGACCAAACTCTAATAGTGAAATATTGAAAAAAATCTCACCAAAATGAATATGAACATAGTATACATATTTTTGCAATAAAAAAATTAATGCCGAATTAATGTTGTACATTGTACATATTTATGAACCTATAAACAATTGTTGAAAAACATACTAGAGAACCTTCACGTTTAATAAAGGGTTTCTATATTGGGATAATTAAAGTTCCAGATGCATATCAAAATGATACCATTTAAATGACACCAATTATGCCATTTCAATTGAAATTTACAATGAAAACAAGAAAATGAACAAAATAATTATCGTATCAAATGCAAATTTCTCTGGATTAGCAAACATTAAATTTATGACAATATTAAACTTGAGAGTTTTATAAAATAAGTAACGAGTCTAATTTTGAATTGTTTAGTAACTCTATATGTTTTCTCTGATTCGTGTTTACTACTCATTAATTATTTGTCTTCCATTAAATTCTTCTGACAATTGCAGATGATTCTAAATTATTCAAAAAAGTAGTAATTTTAAATAAAAATATCTGATTTCTCTCAGAATTTTCTCAAGGTTAAATTTTTTTGAGATGGAAAAGGTAATTTTTTATCATTTTATTTTTATTCAGATGCCTGGGATTTAATTGATGATAAAAATGTGATATTGGAATAATTTACAATATATTAGTTGTAAATCACTATGATTCGCATTCAAATTCAGAATATTGTCACCCGAATCATGTAGGCTATTTGTACAACATACTCTATATAACACAGAATAGGCATGTAAATGTTTGCCCAAAACAATCAAGAAGCTAAGAAATCTTAAATTGCCCTTATTGTGTCCTTTCTGTTACATTCTTAAAAGCAAGTTTTTTTCAATATTTATTTGAATAGTCTACATTTTCAAGTTTTAAGTTAAGACAGTTATAGGTAAAATATTTGACCAATAACGTATTTTCGGAAACGTATTCAAATAATTAATTCAAAGTTCTTCGTATGGTTGAGTCAAAATAAAATTCATTTATACTTACGTTTATACACTCCTTATGCATGTGACCCAAAATAGGAAGCCCCATGGCTTTTAAAACTCTTGGAGATGAGTTGGTTGGTCCTGGCCCCATCAGTAATTTTTGTGGTACAAACAATGGTCGTGACAATGAATTCGGAGGTTTCAGAGTAATATCCATTATTGTTACAAAAAATAAGCTCTTGTGAATGTTCGCTAATAACGGCAACTTAATGAACTGCTACTGCCTCGTTAATTCACGTCGCTATCGAAAGGTCCTCCATTGACCTTTGAACGAAGTTCAAGATTCGAGAAGCAGGTTATCAGTAAAGCTCATAAAACTTGCAAATGTGCAGTGATTTTGTTTGAAACTTGTTCCGCCGGTTTCCAACAAACGTTACAGGTTATTGGGTGTCAATAAAAGAATAGTTGAAACACTCCAAAGATATTCAAAGAATGTTGGTTTAATGGGCAATGACAGAAAGGTGAACGATCCAGTAAAAGTTCCAAGTCTCTTTTCAAGAATTGCTGTTATTCTCAAGAAGAATCTGAAGCTACAAAATTCAATATCGGACATTTAGCAATAAATTTTCAACATGATGTTTATTTCCGAAACTTCTTCCAATGAATTCTTCAGATTAGTCGGTAAACTAAATAAATATATTTGGTTGATTTAGATGGTTTTTCTGGATAATTTATTGAAGACTTGTTTGCCTGCCCTTATACACCCATTAACTTCGGCGTCGTTAGCCGCATAGTTCAACTATGTGAACCGTAAAGCAACCTACTACGCAAACTGGGTGTTTCAGTTCTTCATTTCTTACAACCTTCGCCATGTTAAGATTGATATTCAATTCAAAATATTTCCGCTTCTCATTTGTGTATTGTGTGAATTGAAATTGCTTCCTTATATCCATATGTTCTTTGCAGAGCGTTTTATCTTGGCCATAAGCCGCCATCCTGAGTTTATTCTATCGCTGAAGGCGCATGCCGGGACTACAACAATCGGTTAACACAAAACCAAATATGCCACTATTTATTTAACCACTAATTATTTAACCACAAAATTAATTTTCTCTTCAATTTTTGGGGGTAATTAATGGTGGGCTAGCTTCAGATTAAGCTGTCACACCACAATCGGTTTCCACAAAACAAATATGCCATATTCTAGAACGATTTAATTGCTAATTAATTAAGCAAACATTAATTAAATTGCTCTTCAAACTTCCGAATGGTGAGCTGCGGGTTGCGCCAGACTGCCCGGTCGCAGGGGAAATGGCTGGGGACGGCATACATAAATGAAATACTCGGACTGGTCGAGAGCTGGCTTCGGTATTGTATTTTCTTCGATCAACATACCAAAATAGTCTAAAGAAAATTGAGTCAATACTGTTTTGTGTTCACAAACGTCTTGAATAAACTCCATTTATGATTACTGAATTACCATGTGTCCTAGCTACGGTAAGTCGGTAAACCATTGATTATATGGTAGTTATACGTTAGACATCTGTGGTATCGTGTTACAAGTTTTTTTAATTGAAATTGTGTTGTTTGAATCGTATGGGGTTTTATCACAAAATATCACCAATAAGCCATTAACCTTATTATAGGCTTATAACAGCAAGTATTGTTCACTTGACTAAGTGTTCATTTACGGTGTCAAAATTACTTGTAACTCAAGATTTGATATTGGACATTCCTTGTATTCGCCGTTTTTCTTACAGCATTAAAATACTTTCTCTACACTGCGTAAGCAGTAGCGAGAAAGTAAAGTTTCATGAAAACTTCATGAATTTTGGCATTTTCATGGCCCACATTTTTCCCTTCTCGGGAAATTCTGTCATATGTATCAATTGTTTGGTTTTACTTTTGTAGTCCAGATAGACATATTATTTGAACATTCTAATAGCTCATCATACCCTGCCTTAAAACTTTGGTTGAAGCAATGCCTCACGTATCCTTCTCGACTTCCATGTTACCAAATATGTGATAAAACGTGGACGTCTCAGACAACGCTTTATCACAGAATTTTATAAAATAAATCTTTTATAAAATATGAGCTATTACACTGTCATACGCGCGCGCGCGCGCGCGCGCGCACACACACACACACACACACACACACACACACACACACACACACACACACACACACTACCTTTATGCTATGACTAATGTGCCGTTCCCGTTTAAGCATTTCAATGATAGTATTGAAACCATGACTTAATATGTAATGTCAAGTGCTATTGCTACGCAGTGGAATAAGGAACTACATTTTTGCTTGGTTGAATGGTTATTGACAAGCAAACTTTCAGTTGTGGATAATAATTTATAAATTATCTATTATTAATGTGGAAATAAATTTTGTTATGTTCATCTAATTATTTTATTGCAATTTCATGAGTAATGTATTTGCAATGCATAAAAGCTCAATATGGTTAAACATAACACGACTGTCAGTAACAGTCATTTTTGATATCTCAAAGCAGTTTTTCATTCCCTTCAGTGGTTTGTAATCCCAAATGGATTTTTGATCACTTTAATATTGATAGATGGAAGACATTTTTATTTATTGTTCAGATTTCATGAAAGTAAATTCATGCATGTCGTGAATTTGTGATTTTTGTTCTAAAATACACATATGTCAAATTTTATGATTTAGAGAATTTTTATTTATTATCTTAAAACATGCACCATTCTTTTTCTGATTTAATATTAATCAATCTGTCATTTATTTTATTGGGTCATCCTGAGTCATCTCCATGTCAGGATATCCTACATTTCCGACAGAATCTTACAATAAATGGTAAATTACGCCCAAAGGACTTGTATATTAAAAAATACTGCTCATGTAATTAGATGTCAGCAATTGCTGGAGTTATCTAATTTAACTCCAGCAATTGCTAGAGTTTTCTTACGTCATAACCCCTACCACCACTCAGTTTATTATCAGAGCCGCTCGTTTGAGTGCAGCACTAACGCTAGTCGCGGGAATTAACACGGTGTTTGCTAGCCCTGGGAGTAACTCATTCATGTCCACCATCAGGGCCCTATAACTCCCATATAACGTGGTGGAGACCATTACGGTGGCGCGCTCTGCTGCATCACCTTCTTTACATGAACTAAAACAGGAACTACTGCCAACGATACTTTAAACGTGCGTGACTGCTGCGTGAGTTCGCGGGTCGCAAGCAGGCCCGTAATGTTACAAAAGATAACGTCTACGTTCGCGCTTTCTTCAGAGGTTTCTTATAAGTATATATTATGAATAATTGTACATTTAGAAGAGACTTTTCGTATTTCTCACAAATTAGCCAATTTGTAAGTGAGGAAGTTGGCGATCCTAACCTGCAGCTGCACCCGGCGACACTAGCGCTTCCTATAGTAGCAACCTCGAGCTTTGTCCCCGATTTTGATGGAGAGTTGCCGGGCCCTGTCCACCATACCCACCATGTTTCCACCATACCCTCGTGTCGCTCCGCGGTCATGCGACGTCTAGCCACTTGCAAGCCAACTACTTGGATAACTCATAATACGACCGACCAATAACACGGAAGTGGAAACCCACTAGAAAGAAGGGTGGATGGAGGAGACAGAGTGTGGGTGGAGGTGAATACCGATGAATACGGGTGTGGGTGCTAATTGAAGATTGCAGTGGGTCCTTTCTGTAGTGTTATTGAAAATGCATTCAATTAATTCTGATGGCACATGTGGAGATATTTGGTTTTTACTGTGGGATGGTTCGTGTTGTCATGTTGGTTTGTAAACTTTCAAACTGGGATATCATTATCCCGTTTTTACTGTTCGGTGTATGAATAAATATGGCTTCAAGATCGCTTGAGAGTAGGTGGGTTCGTAGATACCGAGTGTTTTTCGTATTAAGCAGTGCGATATTGAGCGTTCAAGTCTTCCTTGCATATAAATTCTTTCCTGTTGATATTGATGGCGGAGAAAAAGTGCAAGAACAAAGAGAAATGTTTAGAAAACCCTACAGTGAGGTTAGTTGGTCTACTGTTTTGGGCTAGTTGACTTAAATGTTAATGTATCATATTCTGAAATAATCTGTTGTTTTTCTCAATGAATGGTTTGTTTCTTAAAGTTATTCTGAATATTCCTCTTAATTACAGGCAGCTGATAATTTGAACGGTGTTATCTTGTCTCAAAAGGCAAAAGAAAATTATGTTACTGATGATGAAGATGGTCAAAGCAATAGTAATCTTGTGAATGGCTTGTATAACAAACCTAAAGTTCCGCCTGATAAACTGCTTTCCATAAGAAGTGATGCTGTTGTTTCGAATAAAGTGCCTCCTCCAGTTAATTTGAAAAACAGTGGATCATTTGTGGTAAACAGATCTATTTTACGACTAGAAGAACTAGATTTTGTGCCTCAATGTGATATTGTTACCAAAGAAGCAATATCAGCCATTCACAGAGCCAAAACTCAGCAATGCAAACAGGAAATTGTGAACATTACGTGCCTTATTCAGCAAGGGTTGCTGTATCCACATTACCTTCCTAATACATGTCCCTCATTGGGTAAGTCTTGTCAGTCAAGTTAATAGTTGACATTTATATAAAATATACTCAATGGCACGTGCAAGGGGAAGGGGCCTCATTAGCACTTCACAGAAGCCGAAAACATATTTTCACATAGTTGTCACCAAGTCTGTCACAGGGGTCTTCTGTCCTTAATTCAACCTATCTTAGTAAGAACTTTTACTCTGTGACCATAAAATTTTCTGTAGTATGAAAAAGTGTGCAGTATTAGGTTTAATATCTTATAAATAACTGAAATATTTTTAAATTCAGTCTAACTGATTAATTCTAACTAATAAATTCTATCAAGTCAGCTGGATGCTTCACATAAGGCTCCACCTTTCAAAAACACTAGTTGTGCTACTGTGTATACTGGTAATTTAATTATTTGTTTCAATACATTATTGTTATTAATACTTTGTCGACTAAGTGTTTTAGAATATAATACGTAAAACCCAGTAAAAAGATTTTTTTCTAGTGTGATAGAATGCAAAATATCATTTTTTGTAAACATTTCAAGAAAGCATTATTATGAAATTATGTTAAGGACTCAACGACATTATTGATAAAAGGTTTTAATTATGGACCATTAAGTTATAATTGGGAACAGGCACCTTAAGTAAAATTAAAACACATAAACTTGGGTTATTTCCCTCTTTGGCCTTGAACTAAAATGTTTCGGAGATCATTGCGTCTCCATCTTCAGGTACTTTTTTGGCTAAAGATTAGACTTAAAATACATAAATATTTTAAAACATGAATAAATGACTAATCACTCTGGAAACAGGAAAACATTGTGGAAGCAGAAAGCAAAGTTTAGTTATTTCACTCGAAGAAACTTATCTTTCATAAATATAATTCGTAATTATTGTCAGATATGGATATAAGCCATAATATTTCCATGGAATAATTCTAGGATTAATTCAATCAAAATCTTAGTCATTGTGAACCATATTGTAAAATATAACATATAAATAATATAAGCATATAGTTTGTTAAAAACTTTGACTTAGTAAAAAACATGGTTTGCACCTCGGAGTTGGTTGTGTAGAGTATACTGCAAGGTTATGTTCTTTCACTCGAAGAAGCAGGTGAATGGAAGGGAGAGATGGGGAAGGGTTAAGATGAACAAAGGGAGGATGGAGTCAATGATGACAGGGAGAGGGGTAATGGGGTTGAGGTTGAAAGACAGAAGAAGAATTCATTTGAGATATTGTTTGATTCTGTATAATATTAACAAATTGGCATAATATGAATGTGTGAAAACAAGCACTGTATAAGTGACACTTTACAAAATCTGAGAAAAACATGTCTATTGTAGGCTATATTTCAGTGGCGATGAATTGTCATGGTTTTAATGAACAATTGAAATGCCACGGTTTTAATGATGAACAAAGAATGACCTTTAATTGATTTTGACTTAAATAAACAGGTTTCTCTGAATTTGTGAATCATCACTTATACCATTCTGGTTTTCACCCAGTCATGTCATATAATATATACATGATATTAACATATATCATATGCATTGGTGAAGTTGTTGCATTCTATTATCGAATTCATGGTTTTGTTTAATTTAATACATAACATTTCAGTTACTATTCTTGGGAATCTTCTGGTTTCATTATCAAGAATGTTAACATTAACAAAATCCAATTTGTGACCAGTGTTTATTCTGTGGGTTGTTGCAGAGTTCTACCTCTTAGAAGGTTCCCTGATGTTCCTTTCATGCTCCTTGATTGTAGTTTCTAATTTCCTTTTAGACTGACCAATGTTGTACTTCTCGCAATTTTGGCAAGTTATCTTTTACGCTGTATTCTTTCTTTCCTTGTTGTCTGTAATGCGCACTAGCATGCATGTTTGTGTTGCAATCTCTGTTTAAAACTAATTTTTTCACTTTTGTATTTAAGTGTTCATAAATTGATTTAAAAAGATTTTTATACTGTTTTATGTGATAATTTATATCCACAGTACATACATTATTTATTGCATTTATATCCACAGATTTCACATAAACATTCACAGTTTGGTTTGTGATATACTTTGTTGTTGTTCAGGAAGTGATGGTATCTGTATACTGCCAATCATCTGCTGCAAAAATCTGGCCAGATCTTTTCTTTTTTGTTTTAGTTTAAAGAGGAGCCTTTCATAAGCATCAGTAGTTGGTAGCAGGCAATATAAACCCAAGTTCTATATTAGGAGAGTTGGCTTTGCCAGGACATATACTAGGTGTGATCTGTTAGTTTTTGCCAGGCCTAGTGCTTTTTTCAAATATGTGGTTTTTACCTTCTCTAGAAATGTGAAGTTGGCTTCTGATAAGTGAGGCCAAGTAAGTTCTGTGCCATATGCCTAAATTGGTACTATTTTTGCTTTAAATAGTTTCAAGGATGTATCCAGTGATAATTTTCAGATATTTTTTATGTTGTTGGTTGCCCTCGTAGCTTGTGCTGATTTTTGTTGTACATGCTTTGTAAAGCATGTACTATTTGCTTGTAGAGTAATTCCTAAATATTTGAAGTCTGAGACTATTTAAATTTTGCTCTTGCTTATGTGGATCTTTTGTGTGCTTGATGTCTTTCCTCCTCTTCTGAAGATCATCATCTCTGTTTTTCTTGCGTTAATTTGAAAATGCACCATTCCACGATGAGGTCCAGGGTTTTCTGTAGGCTCTCCAGGTGTGTTGCGCTCATGATCGGGTCCTCTGTGTACACGTATGAGGACCAAATACTACTACAAGGTTTAGTTCTTTCACTTGAAGAAGCAGGTGAATGGTGAACTCCAAGTCTTGTGTCTTCTGCGATTTTTAGTATGTCTGCTGCTGCTGTTAGATTGAAAAGCAGAGGGCTAATTGGGTCTCCCTGTAGTACACTGTTTGTTTGTAGTATGTAATCTTAGCATGATAAGATTGTCTGTAACTTGCACGTAGTTGTAAGTCAGAATTTCTTCATTGAGATGTTTCCAAGTGCAGTTTTCTTCTAGAGTTTGTTAGCTGGGTTTCTAGCCACCCTCTGTCCATATAGTCGAATGTCTCAGTAAAGTCATTGAAGACAGCATATACAAGCTTTTTCTCTCGGTCCTTCAGTTGTTCTATGTCCTTCAGTAGAAGTGCGACTGCAGTTAGGGTCGACCTGCTATTTCTGAAACCAGATGGAGCTTCTGATAAGATTGTGTCAATTTTTCTCTTTATACGTTGAAGGATTAATTTTGACGGCAAAAGCCTGCATTCCATTGCAATACCTCTGTACGTATTCGGGTCTTTTGGGTTTTGGCACATGTTTTCTTTGGGTTACCTTTCCCTTTGTACAGTGTCCTGATTAGAGTTCAGGAGTTTTGTCCACAGAGGGTGCAGTTTTGATGCTGTATCTTGGATGGGCTCGTTAAGAATGTCTGAACCTATCACTTTTTTTCTCTTTATCTTCTTGATTTCTCTCTTCACTTCTGTGTCCGAGAAGGGTGACCATGTTCTTGTTTCTTTGTTCTGTCACGCATTTCATGGTGGGCTTTCATCTTGTTCATTCAAAAGTTTGGTTAAAAAAATGGACATCCCAGTCCCTCATTGCAATGTAGTGGTTATGAGGCAATCTTCTGGGCTGTAATGCGATAAATGGGTCTTTTTTCTGCATCTTGTACTGTCCTCTCGCCTTCCTTCTGCCAAAAGCACTTTTTCTTTTCTATTATTAGTCTCTATTGTTGTCTCTGTCCAATTGCGTATTCTTCAAGTTTTCATTTGTCCTCAGGGTCCTGTTTCACATTATGCAGATACTGGTAAAGGTGGAGCATCTGTCGCTATTGATCGCGATGTATATGTATTGAAAATTATAGCTCAGTTCATTGATCCCTTTAATTGTGCTGAAATTTCCAAATCCAAAATTAACAATTTTATTAAAGAACTGAAAGAAATTGTTAAAAAGATAGAAAAAATATTAATGTACAGACATTAACCCCTATTGTTAAATATATTCCACAGGCAAACTTACTAGAGCTTACAGACTTTTCAAAATTTACGAACCTGAACTACCGATGAGGCCAGTGGTTTCTAGTTTTGGGACGCTTCAGTTCAAGATTTGTAAATATTTGAAGCAAATTCTAAAGACCCTACTCAAACAAGATTCACAAAATGTTGTTCATAATGTCCAGAATTAGCGAATCAAAAGAAAGAAATTACAAGACAGACAAGCACATTTTGGCTTCCTTGAGGTTATTGGAATGTTTCCTAACATTTCACATTGTCACAATATAGAGTTTGAATGAAGCTCTTGAATAGACCTATAATGATTCGATCTCTATTCTTGAAAATTAAATTATTAGTTTGGTCAGATGTTTTTTTAGCAAATATTGAGTACACCTTTGACAATCTAATGTTCCATCAAATAGAAGGAACCCTCTTGGGGGCTCCCTTAGTTCCTTATTTTCTGAGCTAGTTATGAGAAGGTTGGAAAGAACAATTTTACCCCAAGCATATATTTTTATGAACAATATGTGGTTAATGTATTCCTTATAATACATAGAGAAAAACTTCATGAGATAGTAGGAATATTGAACAACTATGAACCAAAAATATAATTTATGTTTGAAATAGATAATAATAGTAGTTAGAACTATTTGGATCTAAAAATTACAAGAAATAACAATCTAATAAAAATAGATTGGCACCAAAAGCCTATCACCATTGGCCGCGCATTAAATTATAAATCCAGACATCCAACTTCGATAAAAATTGCTGTAATCAATGGGATGGTAGATAGAATGGTACATGTATCACAAAAGGAAAACTACAAATATAATTTAAATAAAATCGAGAATCACTATAGAGCCAATGATTATCCTTAGAAGTTCATTAGGAAGTGTTGGGGTAAACGGATCATGTTCCGCAAAAATCTAAGTATTCAAATTAGAATGAGGAATGAGGAAATAGCTGTAAATAGCGTAGCAAATACTCAGACTTCTAATGTAATTGTACTCAACGTTCCTGAGATTAGTAATCGGTTTCAAAAGTTGTAAGAAATAGATTCAAAGGAAAATTCAATCTTAGAAATAATATTTTAAATAAAATCAGCTTCGTTACAAATGTGGAAGACAAAATACCTTACAAGGAAAGAGAGAATAGTGTGTATAAGATAACTTGTCAAAATTGTGACAAGTACTACATTTGTCAGACTAAAAGAAAATAAGAAACTTGAATCAAGCAACATTAAAAAAGCATCAGGGAACCATCTAACAGGCAGAACTCGGCAATGACCCACAGAATTGGTCATAAATTGGATTTGCAAATGTTAATATTCTTGATAATGAAACCAGAATATTCCCTAGAATAGTATCTGAAACATTACATATTAAATGAAACAAAACCATGAATTCGATGGAGAATGCAAGAACTTCACCAATGCATACGACAATATATTGCACAGAATCAAACAATATCTCAAATGAATCATTTTTCTGTCTTTCAACCTCTACAGCCCAATGTTTGTAAATATTTATGTATTTCAATTTTAGCTAAAAAAGTATAGCTGTGTGACTGTGAGAGCTTTTCTCAGCTATAGAATGCCAAATAAATGATGTAACAGTGTCCCAAGCCTCCTCCAGCTGTCAGGCTATGATGACGGGGGCCATAGTACAAACAAATGTGATTTTCATTGTTTTTAAAAATCTTCCATTTATAGTTTTGTTTTCAATTATTGTCTACAACTTTTCTGTGCACATAAGATAAATCGCCATATCAAGTGTGTGAGTTTTTTCATTGTACATATTTTTTCATTTTTGTGGGAAGGAGTCTAAGTGAAGGCAATTGTGCTCCTAAGTAATTATGTTTATTAAATTTACTTTAGCAACAATATGAAATAGATTATACATTAATCAGTGAATTTACATACTACTTTTAGACAGTATTATATAGTGTTGGGGAGTAATTCAGTAAATGTAATTCAGTTACTTGTAACAATTACTTTATTAGTAATTTTAGCATGTAATCATCGTTCCTTTTGGCAGAGTATGTTTAACTCGTAATTTATTCCTTGATGTAAACTTGTAAATGTTACTTTATAGTAATGATACATTGCATGCAATCATGAATCTCTTTTTCAAAATTATAGTGCTTTTTGCTTGCGAACTACTTTGTTCATCACAAACTACATGAGTGGGCAAGTTCATTTAGTTCATGAACTAGTCTGAATGAGTGGCCCAAACTGTGATATAGGAGAATTTTTGTGGCTACAGTGCCTCTGTAGGGTGTTTTCTTTAATAAGTGCTTTTCCTGAAGAGATCGATATGAAGTGATTTGATAAAAATTTTAAGATACAGTTCTTTGTAAAGTGAATTGCAAATTATTTGACAAAATCAAGTAATGATAATTTTCAGTTACTGCTGAAAATTATCATTACTTTGTTTTCTGCTTCTCCTTCTTCTACTTCTATTTCTTCTCCTCCTTAGCCTTTCATCTCTAGCAATCCTCACAGTTCTTTTCTCCTCCAATTTTGCAATTGTAATTTGTACTACTTACATGCTAAAAATTTAAATTGTAATAAGTAATATATTTGGCAAGTAACAGTAATTTTGCCCAGTTGCTTTTTTGGGCACAATTACCAATTATATATCTGGTACTAATTGAGTGTGTGAGGACTTCTGTGAATGTATGTGAAGTTGGAAAAGGAGATGGAAGGAAACAGACATATTAAAGCTGTGATGTCAGTTCTTATTTCTTATAAATTCAGTTGTATTTACTCTTATTTAAATATTTACATAGGGTAAAATTTTTTGATATTGGAAAAAAGTTACAAAATATGAAAGAGCGCAGTAAAACAATTGGGTTGTCCTCATTGACCTAGTTCTGAAATTTTAAGGGTTTTACTAGAACTTTCAGAAAATAACTCGGAAACCATGGATCAGTAAAATCTTTCTAGAACACTTTTCGGTACATATCAATGCAACATTCTTGTTTCACCAACATTAGTTCTGTCCTTTAAATACCATCTCTTGCAAGCAAAAGACTTAACCATTCTTTGTAACATTAACAATAAATTCTATTTTTGATTTAAATCTATGATGTTTTTGGTGATTCATGTGATTTAAATCAATGATATAAATCAATTGATTTAAATAATTGATACCCTGATATGTGTATAAATATAAATAAACAAATACAATTTTACAATGTGAAATATACAAACATAATTTTATCTTTGACGCCCAGCTGTTTATATATTTTAACAGTAACTAATATATAGACATTTTCAGAACAACCAAATTTATGAGAGCATTTTATCCCTCTTACACAACACAATAATTGTTTCCTTATAATCCAGACATAAACCGACCTTTTCCCTGGCGCCTACCGCACGAGTCGCTCTGAATGCGTCTTGGCCAGCTGGTGAACCATCTCTGAGCCGAAGGCGAGATATTGTAATCGGCTCGTATGATGCGAAAGTGTTAACTATATATACTCCTTCGCGCTCAGCAGTTCTTCAACCAAGTCACAGGACATCTTACGCATTCAGACCATCGTTACCCCATCTTCAGGGTATCAGTCTCCACACGCTTTTGCAGAAACTCGTTATAAACCTACCCATCCCTTTGAAACACCCCGAAGTCGTGTTCCCTCGTGGAAGCTTCTCCACCCTAAAATATACCAGAGATTCTCACATATCCCCAAATCCTCAACTCCCCCAGTACATTTCTGGCGAAATTCCAGGATAAGAAATCCTGTATCCCGGCTTTAACTTCATATGGCAATAACTTCGCGGATGGTTCCTCGCAAAATGATAATGCAGGGTGTGCCTTCTATTGCCACAGTGCCACGAAGTCTTCGAAAAGACTCTTCGCGCAGCGCTTGTACTGCAGGAAAATATACGCTCTATGAGGTACTCAAGTTCGCTGAATCGATGACATTAAAAGAAGCAGTGATCTGCAGGGATTCAAACAGCTCGCTTCAATACGTTTCCTGCTTCTCTTCTTGCGACCCTTTGACAATGATCATCAAACACCAAATATATATAATTTATTGGTGCATCGTTATAATTTGGTTTTTTGTTGGATTTCTGGTCACGTATGAATAAGCTGACCAGGAAAGAAAGCTCGCCACGAAGTAAACAGAGGAAAACATCCTCTCTGTCCCAACAAATAGTACCAAGCTTTTTATCAAACGTTGTTTTCTCAGTGCATGGCAAACATGGTGGCAGAACTCAGATTTTAAACCCACGAGAATCAAGAATTCTATAAAACCTTGATGTTCATCTCGTGGGTCCAGGCGCGAGGAGATAATTCTGACACGCCTTCTGATCGGTCTCTGCCATTTTTCCCACGACCATCACTGCGGTGATCTACCCCCTACTTGCGATAGTTGAGAGACGAATCTTACCGTGGAGCATGTTCTCCTGCACTCTTCTAAGCTAAGGCCACCGAAGGCATGTTGCTAGGTTTTTTAGCACATATACTTGAAAATGATGACTCTTGTCTTTACAAGCTTTTTAGCTTCTTACGGGAGATTGACATTTACAGCATTATCTGAGAGAAAAGGATTATGCGAATTGGGGATTTTAAAGTGCTTATGTGGCTCTTTTCTGCCAACCCTTTTTTAAATAAATGAACGTTTATTTTCAGTTTTACTCGCATATTACTTTGCATTAAAAATGTTTTAGTTTGGCACTGCTATAGTGCGTATTGCTCTTAAAACAATGACACTGGCGCCAATAGCCTTAGCTGTTGAAGCACCCTTAAACGCTAATAAACATTATCTCACCGTCCCGTTTTACTTACTTTCCAAATATGCATAAGAAAATTAGTGAACCTGAAACTAGGTTATAGTGAACATCGGTTGAAGGAAATACGACCTAGAAATTAATTCTCTCCAGGAGAAAAATATATAGCCTCCGTACCAGAAATTTCAACATTAGGCGGCTTGAAAAAAATATCTGCCTAAGGTCATAATTGAAGAAGTCTCCTCTGAAGGGAAGGTATCGGACGCAGAATGGGGACCTTAACGGATAACCGCATGCCACTCATTTTCACTGCGGAAACAAATGCCTTGTCCTGCGTGGGCTACAACTGCAGGCGGCTGCACGCAATTACTTGCTTCATTTTTAAACTGGATATTACACACTGGTATTACACAAACTGCGTTGTTTTTTACGTAGGCGACAGGAAGCGCGCGACTGCCGCAGCCCCAGTCTCGCGATACCCAGAAAAGCGATCAGCTTCATTAGCCGCCATCCCGAAAGGATCTCGTATGACAGGCGGGTAAAAGGGCCTTCGAAGAGTGGAACTTCCAACAGTGCAACAGGCATTGAAGGGCGTCAAGACTGCATTACGACACTTAGACACAGTGGACAATGTAGAATCACAATGTAGTGGACAATGGAGAGAGCTTGAAGCCTGGAGAAGGACCTAGTAACTAACACTGTAAGTAGATATAAATTTGAACTCGTAAGCTTTAGAGTCACATTTACAACAATAGGAACATCAAACACACAGGGAAGTCGATTATTTACGACAGTTGAATTGAATTTGCCTTATTTTACGTGGCGAGACTCGGGCCGCTCTTCCGTCTGACCACGCAAATTTCGCTACGCTCCTTTCATCTAGCAGGTATTTCTTGGGCAAGAAACAGACGATTTTGAATTTAGCTCAGAGGCGTCATTTAGGCTTGATCTACTAACGTGGGAAGGCGTACGAAGGATTTTGTCGCTCTAAAAATCCACGGGTTCGATCGGGTTTGAACCCGCGAGCTTGGGTATAACAGTCCGGTACGCTAACCGTCACACCATCGCCGCCATATGACAATTGGACAGGATGAATCTCAATGGGAGGCTGTCCTTGTTGCGGCAGTTCTGCAAGTGTTGCATTACTTTGATCTCACGCTCACAGCTCTGGTTGGTTCGGGTATTGTTGATCGGGGATTCATCTGTTTTCCACTGGATTTTCAAGCATTTGAGACCTGTTGGATAGACCTTCAGAACTACATACAATTCATCAATATCTTCTGCGCGGAAATGTTGACTGTTGAACCAATGGGCAGTTCAGGAGTACGAAATGAACAAATTTTACGCAACGTGTTCCGTGTTTAAGACAGAGTAAACGCAACAAGGGCTAGAATGACACGAAAATTCCAGCGTGCATTGCTGATGTTTGGGATATGTTGAAACTTTGCGATGAGGATCTCGTTTCTGTCAGTGAAGTGACGGAATACACGAATAAGGTGGTAATGACTCTTCATGACGTCTCTCCAGCCTCCTGTTTCCTTAATATATTTTACCGTAGCTGAAGGCTGCCTTCGTAGAATTTATCGTAATTGCTAATGTTTAACGGTGTCGTCTGTCAGCATAATACTCGTGCCTGTATTGAAAAAAATGTCGTTAGGCAGATATCAGTGAGTTTGGTCCACTCCCTCGGATGCTGATGCAGTAAGAGGTTGTCATTCACCATCTTGATGGCGTCACTAACCGAAACCATGGTGAAGAGAGAGGTAACATCGAAACTGGCCAGGATATCGTCAGGTCCTGGTGGAGCGGATGAGTTCAATGAAGTGTTTGGAGTTGAGGGAGGACGGCATATGGTCGGTGAGAGGTTTCAATGTTTGGCCGGGAAACGAACTAAATGTTGGGCTTGTGAGTTCATGGCACTTACTATTGACCGGATAGGAACTTCGGATTTGTGGATTTGGGGTAGGTGATAAATGCGACGTATGCGATGGTTGTTAGCAAACTTGAGAATTTTATCTTCGTCACTAATGGATGACGCTTCATTTATGCTGGACATGACTGGTTGTATCACTTTTCGCAAAGGGTTGTGATCCAGTTTCTGATAGGTGTTACTGTCACTGAGTATGCTGGTCATCGTGGCATGGTATGCGGCGCTATCCATGATCACAGCGGCGTTGCCTTTATGTGCGTGTAGAATGACAGTGTCATCCCGCTGCTTAAGTTGTTTCAAAGCCAACTTTTCATCACGTGAAATAATGCAAGCTGGGGGAGTGGCGCGGGTCAGAATAGCTCTCGTGTCCCTTCTTGTCATCGGCGAGATCTTCCAGTATCCCGCGTACAGCTGTTTCCACAGCGGTGATGACGTCATCAGTAGGAATCTGCTTGAGGGGTGACGGCGAAATTGAGACCCGGGAGAGTACGGTTAAGGCGGCAGTGTCAAACGTTTTCAGGTCAGGTTGACTACATTTTTGCGGCGGACCTGGGGTTCTGGTGGAGCAAACTCCTGCTGTAAGTTGGTGAATTTTCATACCCGGCGGCTGCTTGGCACATCTCGGGAACTATCAGCGTTGTTAAATGATGCGTTATTAAATTATCCAGCGTTGTTATATGCTGTCCATCATTTAACAACACTGATAGTTCCCGCGATGTCGTGAGAAACCGCCAGGTACGAGAATTCACCATCTTACAGCAGGAGTGTGCTCCACCGAAGCACCAGGTCCTCCGTGGTGGGTGGGGACCTCGGAAAAGAATCTTAAATCCTTCTCTATTGATTCTGAACCTTTTCCCCCGCCCATTTCGCAAGGAAGAGGAGATATCTGGAACAATCTATTGATTTGAAATAGTTTTGTTTGCAAAATATGACCTACCGAAAAGCCTCGTTTCCTCATGGCATGCCTGGAGGAAGTTGAGGTGTATATTTCCCAACTACTCCTAATACTACTTTCTGCTTTGCACCTAGGGATACGTTGTTTACATATTTTGGGGAACATTTCTTGTTTTTATTGGATCCTTCCAACACGCTTTGGGCTCTTGACTCTTCTAGAGGGATGGAGCTAAACCACTCCCTAGCAATCGGCTCGGACTAGGTCTTATACTGCACTCCAGGGTGAGCGGGGTATCCACGGCGGGGCAGCGCTGTGACATCTCCCCACTATATGTGCGTGTCAACCCTGGCACCCCAATGGGGTGTCCCCTTGTTGGACTCCATGGTGGGTGGGGAGCACGGACACGAATCCGCTTCAATTCTGTTAAGCATAAAACAAACTCCTTGCCCTCTTCCGGAAGGAAGGGGCGATGTTTTGAGAGAATGTGGATTGAGTAGATTTTTCCTCAGGGAAGAAGATAAACCAAAGAAGCCACGTTTGATCCTTTGATGGCGTGCACGGAAGAAGGGAAAACATTCAAAAGTACTAATGCGGTTCGCCTCGCGCGAGCCACTGAAGACAGTTTCGGTAAACTCCAAGCGGAGGTGCGTCAGTGGAATGGTACAATTCTCTTCGAAGCACGCACCAATGTGCAAATCTCAAAAACTAAGCAGATTGCCGGCCTCCAGGTGGAAGTGACCACTCACCCTACCCTTAACCTATGTAGGGAAGTGGCAAATCACGATGACTTTGCGTCCGAAAGTGAGGAACGTCTGCCTTTCTTGAAGAGTCAGGGCATAACGCAGGTGTTTTAGGATCAAGAGGAAAGAATGGGAGAAAGATCTCTACTCCCACTGATCCTGCCGTTTTAATCTCCCCTCTCTCCTAGAGAGGATTAGTTGCAAGTTTTATAATCTCCACGTGTGTCAAACCCCCTGCATTGCTTCAATTGTCAGAGGTTTGGCCATACCCAACAACGGTGCGTGGTCGTAAGTCCTGTTTGCTCAAAGTGCTGCAAATCCACGCATGGTACGGATCCCTGTGCCTCCCCACTTCGCTGTGTTAATTGTGAAGGTTACTGTGCGGTCACATCGAACAAGTGCCCTATATGTCTGAGGAAGAGGGAGAAAAGATCAGAGTGACGCAAAAAGTTCTTTTCCCGAAGCGAAACGCCGACCCAGTGAAGAACTATATAGATCTCGGGCGTTCATTGTCCTGCCAAGACGGCAAAAGCAATAGCGGGTTGACAGACTTCACGTGCTACTCCCCCCTGTTGCTCATTTCTGTTGCCAGTGGACTTCCTTGAGGAGACATCGCCTCTGCAAGGTGTGAAGATAATTCCCCCAATTAAAATTGACCAAGAAATCCACACAGGAGAAGTTGGACGTAGAATCCACTTCTCAGCCCCGCATGAACCCGGATGTCACTTGGCGTTCTGGCCCAGACAAACAAAAAAGATCGTTCCCCGAAACTCCAACAACTTACCCCGACTCCTGAGACTCGCTTGATAAATATTTGCAACGTGTATATCCCGCTATGCCAAATCGTGTTGCAAGACGAACTTGAAGATATGGTATCTCAATTGCTCGCCCCTTTTCTTATTGTGGGGGACTTTAATGCCCACAATCCCGCCTGGGGTGGCACTAGAACATGCTCGAGATGCAATATACCTGAAAATATTATTGACAACCAGAACATAATTCTTCAATATTGGCGAAAGCACACATTTTCCGTGGCTTCAAACGCCTCGTCCGTTGATCTGTTTTCTGCAGTCCATCTCTTTCTACTATCTTTGAGGGGACTGTCCTTGGCGGCATGCATGGCATTGACCACTTCCCCATTCTGGTCAATTTCGATATTCCCGACCCAAACGTTGCTCGTCCCCCTCGCTGGCTAATCCACCGAGCTGAGTGGGAAATATTCGAGAAAGAAATACGGATATCGGACATCTGCCCAGACGATATCGATGATATGGTTGCCCATGTTACTGGTGCCGTTCTTCATGCGGCCTCAATTGCCATCCCCAAGTCGTCGGGTCACCCACGGCATCCTCCCGTGCAATGGTGGAATGCGGACTGTGCCACCGTGGTGCGGGATCGGAAACGGGCTTTGGCAAAGCTTCCCAACTTTGTATATACTACTTAATTATAGAAGATCCCGAACCAGAGCTAGATTGACTATATGGGAAAGTAAAGCCGCGTCCTGGAGAGTCTATATTTCATCTCTCTCATGCCGTGGCGGCTCTGAGCACTGCTACAACTGTTTGTTTGAGGTTATTGGTAGTACCTGGCGTGCGTGTGTTGTGTTTTGGTGGCTTTTAGGAATTCTATTTGGTGTGTTGTGTGCGTTTTAGGTGTATTTGTATGTGTTTAATATCAATAAATTCTATATTCATACATTATTTTTGCATGTATTTTGACGAGAAGGATTAAATTTTGTTATGAAACTGTTAATTTTTGCTATAATATTTTGTCTTCCTTGAATTATTTTTCACCAGCACCAATATCAATAATCTTCGATCCGATGCTTACGTGTGGCATCCAACCTCTTTTGAGGACAGATATTTTTTTTAATACATGATGCAATAAAGCCTGATTGTATAATGTAGTGGTGAATAACTGAGTGCAATGAATGAAAGCAATAGTTTTTCAATTGCGGTGTAATTCAAAGATTCGTAAAAGAGCAGTTTAGCTCACGCTTAACCCTTCGTAAAATCATAAGTAAATTTAATTTGCAGTCATCATGCTGAAATTTGGTTTGTCATAAAGAATAATTTTCAGTTGTGAAACGATTTCATTCCTATAAATAACCAGTGAAGATAACAAAATTGATTTGTAAACCTATTATGAAAATGTTTCCCTGTAAGTGCTAGTATTAATATTACAAATAAAATTTGAATAATTCAAATGATTACCCTCTGATTAATCTTTTTTAACTCTTGACATATTTTAGTGCATTATTGCTTGCCTGTATTCGGCAAATTAAATGCCTTAACTTAAGGGCTCTTCTTGTATTCACATGTACTACTTAATTGTTTAGATAGCAAATTAATTATTACTTTGTATTTCAAAGGGATTTGAATAGTTCATTTTGAATTTTAATTTATTATTAATTGTATCAGCAAAGATTAAAATTAATACTTAAATTTAAGAATGGAAGGTAAATTAATTTAATACAAATAGGCAATGACTAATATAAAGAATTAATTGTATTTAAAATACTATAATAATGAAACAAAAAAATTAACCAAAATGAAAATAATGAAATATAAGGAAATTGCTACTGAGAACGCATTAAGAAACATAACCAAAAATATCTCAATAGAACGCAACACATGCTAACAACGTGAAAAACGCTGTTAGGAATAAGTAGTGTTCAAATATCGACTGTGTCGCTATCTATTGCTTGCATGAAGAAGTTTGTATAGAATCTGTACAAATATATATTGCATAAGTTTGCCTTATGCAACGGGACACCACCTATGGAACCTATAAATTTTATTGAACCCATTGCTAAGGAACCCATATGGAAAGCTTTACGCAACCGGCCCTAGCTGTCGTTACTGTCTTTACAGAATAACGCTTATGTTTCGCAGATTCCTCTGTTTACACAAGTGGCTCAGTATATCTGAGAAAAAAGTTTGCTCTGTTTCAGGCTGACCCTAGCAGTGTCAGTTGTTTATAAATAAACTTAATAATAGCATTTCGTCAGATTACCATTTGATACCGTATCTGTTTCTGCGATTAATAACATGACATGTCTCACGGTTGCTTTATGTCACAATTCATTGACGCCCTGTAGTTCGAGTAGCGAGTCGGGCGGGCTGCCGGCTGCCTATGTGCTCCGGTGAACAATCTATTTAAAAACAGTTATTTATGTGTTCCCCACTTTGAAAATTGGCATATCTATACTTTAGTGTAGAAATACATGAGTACTTTTACAATTAACTTAAGTGTCGACCAAATGTAAACATTTATATTTTAGAAATTAAAACATATTTTAAATGTTTAAGTAATGTTTGCAAAAATTATTTTCACATATAAAAGTAAATCTTTATTCGTTAAATTTAAACGTAATTTTATTTTTCTGACGGATGCGGTATTTGCGCAAAAAATTAAACATTAGTTCTCGCATGGTTTTCCGAAAAAATAATTGGTAATATTTCTGAAAGGGGTGGGATTAGAAATAAAAGGAAAAATACATGACACCTCACTTCAAACCTAGACCGCATAAAAAGTGTTTCAAGTCACTAACAAAAAGTGATGTTTTGTGAGTGCGATTTGACGATGACTCATGTATGGTATTGCTTATATTCCTGTTTTCTTTTTAAATTTGTTATAGGTTTTTCTGCTGGCAAGTCTCTAGGATGTTTTCGTGATAATAAGACATTTCGTCTACTATCTGGGTATTACGCTAATTTGAAAACTACTAATTCGCCAAAGCACTGTATCGATTTGTGCCTTCAATCTGGATTTCCCTACGCTGGTGTGCAATTCTCGTAAGTAGCCAACAGTAATAATATTATTTTACATGTGTACATGCAGTAGTCTTTAACTGAAACTAATAATGAAAAACGTTTTGCTCATTGTTTTGTTTCTCCTTGCTTTTTATGTTATTTATACACTTATATGAGGAACACACGTTGGTGTGCCAATTTATGTCCTGTTCGCTTATTAAGTGAGAAAGGAATCAAGCATGTAAAGGGGGGCATGGTGCTGGCCTCACCCAAAATAATACTGGCTCTCTTTAATATATATTCTCAGGGAGAGTGGCTGTTCGTGGGTCGAGGTATGACACAGATTTTAGACTAGAAAACGTGGCATCGTGACAGCGTGAAATCGCATCGTCAAAGTGACGGATACGTGTGTATGAAAAAGAAAAGGAAATCTTATTAGAATAGATGCGTTTACGTAAGTCATAAGTCTAGATTTAGGTGTTATAAGCTTAATGTGACCGACTGCCGTCGCATTTTTTGGTAGCGGCTTGGATAAATTAATTAGGCCCATTACCTTTCACTTGACATGGCACGGTAATTGCGCGGAACGCGCAGTATGGGCAGACTGCGTTCTACATCGATGGCGCGTTGCAGGCAGCATCTCGGGATGGGTTTGAAGGGTGAGTATGCCGCAGTAAATACCGCAATTCCAAATCCAGGTCGGACATAATAGGCCAGGCACGAACAGTAGATGTGATGATAATACCCGATAACGTGACCTGTCGCGAATCTCGAGTGCCTCTTATACACTTCTGGCAGTCATTCGACATTCGAGCGTGTGTGCAGCAAGTGTTGTTAAATGCAAAACGCGCTTGATCGTCATTGTAACATCATGGCACAGTAGACTCGCGTGCATTACCGCGGAAACGTACGATAAATCAATCTGAGTTCGTAATAAAGAAATTCGTTGTCAATTCTGAGTGACTTTGAATGTCTGCTCTGAATCTCCGACAATATCTCTATGAATTTTCTTCAATGTCTGCTTGAAGCTCTGCCTCTCCGCGTCGATCAGCGCAAGGACCATCCTTCCACTATTCTTTTCTTTCTGACGGTTCATCGACATCACATATGCTATTTGAACGTGTTTCAAGAACATTCTATAAACCGCGTGAGATTATTGAACATCTGTGTGTGTCTGTGTAGTAACGCCAGTCGGTGGAGGCGGGTGGTGGCCGCAAACGGTCGGATACACGCTGGGACCAATGGGCCTCTTTGGCTCGAGGCGGACGAGGGGCATGGGTGGATCCCACGGGGTCAAGCGACGCAGGGAATGACAAATTTGGAGTAGAGGGATACGATGGCCGGCTCGTCTGCACGTTGCAATTTGTCGCATGAAATAAGTATTGTTAATCTTACGTAGAGTTAATACAAGTAGTTAATATTAGACATAATGCATGTGAATGTAGGTAAGTAACAAGGAATTACACAAAACAAAGTAACAAGGGATTACACAAAACAAAAAAAAAACAATAGTTGGCGAGGAATAAATGAGTTGTAGCAATGTCAGCGTGGCTCGATACTGAATAGCATGGTGATGTTCGCAATTGACCTTTCTCAGAGTATAAAATGGCGTGGAAGCAAAATACCTAAAACCTTTTACTGCGTGAATTACATAATAATGACCCGCATAAATAATTAATAACGTAAGTATTAATGGAACACTCATAAAATAAATAGCTAATAGAATGTTAACAAAAAATCTTAAGTATATTGTAAACAAAAATATAATCGTAGAGAAATAAATTCAATCTAATTTAGCACTAAAAGTAGCAAAAACAGTTACGGGATATGAACAAATAAATTCTCAAATGTACGGGCAGAGGTATTTGTAACCACCTGGTCTCTTAAACTCTTACAAGGACATTGCATTACACACCTAACTGCATGTTATTAAAATACTCATTAACCTCACACATAGAAACCAACAACAAACCCAAATATAATTAACAAACACATAATAAAGACACTACATACGGACACTACATCAACACATTCGAACTAGGACACGGAACCCTCTATTTCAGAAGAGGGGATCATCGTTTTTAAATTAAATATAGGAAGCAAAAAACCGTTGGTTGTAGCTAAATATTCCTTTATCAACGGGATAACTGGCTGGCACTATCTACCTGCTGCAGTACCAGCTACTTTTTCCTGTAGTGTGCGTTGTTTCCGGAATCTTCTAGGGAATTGCGTGAGATGCGATGTAGTTACACGTTTTGCATGTTTTATTAGTTAGTAATAAGTATTTGTATATTTACGTCTTATATTGTTTCAATATCTTGTCTTTGTCATTATATGCTGTATCCTTCTTTAATCTTATTTCATGTTAGTATATTATTTTCTGTTAAGAAATTGTCCCTCGAGCCGAAAGTTCATTTTTAGAAAGAAAGATGTATTATTTTCTTTCAAGTCTCTCGCCTAGCAAGGTGTCCTACAGCAGACACCGGGACCTTTCGATAACCACGTTACTTGTTTCGCCTGCAAACTCGGGTGGTCAGGATTCGAAGTGAAATTATATCAATAAAAACCTCACGATGCGTGCAGTACTCAGGAGAACAGAGTTTTGCATGGGCTGACTGTGCCAGTTCTTAAGACCAAGCCTAACAGACGGTGAAGTTAGTTTTTCAGCGATCAGTCCTTTTGCAAAGATGACCACAGGGTCTACATCAACAGATACCGCCTCATGTCGCTCAGTTCAATAATTAAGGCCTGATGTTTTCAATAACCAAGGCCTGATGTAATGGTGGCATCTATATTTGGATATATAAGGATAGTCGAATATAATCCCTGTCCGTAAAAAAAATGCCTGTCCATATTATGCCAGGTGTGTTGGCTTCCACTCTGTGATCAGTGGTGACGGCAAGAATCCACTAAATCCACTAACGCTTCCACCGTTTCGACTCCAAAACTAAATCCGGCTTGAACTTGTAGTTTGGGACATCTTTCTGTACCATCTCTGACTTTGCAGCCAGTGCTTTATACCACAGCAACGTTGTTGTGCCTACTCAGGTGTTCTGTTTATGCCAAAGAAAAGCACCCGCCCATTATGTGTTGGATGGTTTCGCCAGGTTGATTCCAAAGGTGGCAGCGGCCCTCTACACTCATACCCAATCACATACCTTTGGTAATTGCGAATGGAGGTTATTTCGTGTAGAATTGAAATGATAAAGCCTTCTGTCTCAGCAAAGAGGCCAGCTTGTGTTAGCCAGGAGACTCACGATCCCATATTCACAACGTTCCCTTTGAGTTCTGCAGGAAACCTGTAGCGCAAACGCTTCTGGGTCCACCCATCTTTTTTGGTGATACATGGTCTCTGAGTCCGCTTGAGTCAGGTTAGTGCGGTAAAGGTGTTGTCCGTGGTTTCAATTGCTTCACGCACACCGTCGTTTTTTGAAGGAAGTATGTGCCAAGATTGTTGATTTGCTGCGCGCACAAGGACTTAAAATCCAGAAGTCCTCTACCTCCTTCGTTCCGAGGTAAGTATAGTCTTGCCATTGAACTGTTGGGATGGTGCACGCTATACTTGGTAAGAGTGGTCCTAACTTTCAGATTAAGCTCCTGCAGTGCATTTGTCCTGTGAAGAACACCAAATGTATAGACAGCCACAGATGCTGCCCAAGTTTTTAATGGATGATGAGGTTGTGTCCATTTAAAATAGTTTTAGAGATTTTTTGCGACTCTTTGCAAGACTATTTTGAATATCACGCCTCATCTTTGCTTCTTTTGTGCTCAAACTTAATGCAGGTCTAAATATAGGTATGCTCTTGCCCAAGCTCTTGGATATGTAGGACATCAAGATAGGTTTGTCAGGATCAAGGATTTTCCCTCTTTTCACGTGCACTTCAGCGCATTCATCAAAGCCACACTCCAATTACAGTCGCTGAAGTTCAAGTTCAAGCAAAGAGGCTGGTTCTCTGGCACACAACTTGAGATCGTCCATATAGAACTGATAATTAATGAGGATATGGAGCTTTTTGTTTATTTAATATCCCTTGCCTGAATCTCTTAACATTTTGCTGAGAGGGTTTAGACCTAGAAAGAACTAGAAGGGACTAAGACTTTCTTTGAAGAAATACCTCGTTTGCAATGCAGTGTTAGATTAAGTTCACATTCTGGGCATTTACTTTCTAGAGGTGAAGGACATACAAAATCCACAAATGAGGTATCGAGTCGAATGCCTTGGTATAATCAATCCATCCTACAGAAATATTGTTTATCTTTTTTTGGCTTGATTGACTACAGCACTATTATCAATAATTCTTTGCAATCCGGAGGACCCTTTCTGCAAACATTTTGTTCTGGTGCCAGAAGATTGTTGGTTTAAGATAGGTATTCAGCCTACTGACTAGCACAGATGTAAAGACCTCGTATGCTATGGGGAGACATGTGGTAGGGCAATCGTTTCTCGGAGTCTTAGTTTCGCTGGACTTATAAATGTAACTCCTGCAGTAAAAGACGCCAGTATGATAGATCGTTGACTGCGGATTGAAACCACATGTCCAGAAGCGCATGAGTACAAGGGAAATACTTGCACCAAACACCTTCTAACACCAGGTTTGACCAGTTTGAAACACCAAAAGTTTTCTATCTCATCAGTACTTGGAGCTTTCCAAATCACCGTTTTCCTGTCTGAATTAAGAATATATCTCTGTGTAATATTAGGCGAGAACATTTGAGGCATATCACAACACTTCCTTCCTCTTCTGTTATCCAGTAAGCTCCTTCATCTTGGTTTGGGAACTTCAGTATTATTCCATCTCGGAGCTTTAGAGAGCCGTTTCTGGCAACTTTCTTTGATCGCTGAAAAATGTCTTCTGTTCCAATGAATACATAGAATTCAGTCTTCGTTTCATTGTTCTGTGTTATCTATACGGCGCCCAAGGGCTGCGACGCGCTGTTTCAGACACTAAAGTCTGTCTCGAAAGTGCGCCTCGAAATTCGGTTGGGTTCTTCAAATTCTCGTCTTTCGTCAAATGGCCTTCACTTCTCCGGAATGTATTGCTTATTATTATTATTTGCGTGTGGGCCATTTCTGACTAATCAACACGCTCACAAGAAGTGCCCGTCCAGGTGAGTCGGTCCCCGTCCTGACGTGGGGATGCTGGGAGGGTTATAAATTATTCCTTTCTTCATCCTGTCTCTTTTCTTCTTCCTCTTCTATTTCACTGGCACCCCTTAACGCCCACCCATTCTGTTTGCCGTGCTTGGCAAACCGTGTCGAAGGGGATTTGTGTCCTGGCAGTTGAGGGACGTTTTGTTTCCTACTTCTGCTTTGCACGTAGGGATGCGTTGTCTACGTACTTTTGGAACCTTCCTTATAGGTCTCCAACACACTTGCTTTGGCGTCACTCTTCCAGATGGACAGTCGGGAGCTAAACTGCTCCCGATCAGTCGGCTCGTATAAGGTCTTGTTCTGAACTCGTGGTGAGCGTGAGGATCCACGGCGGGGCAGCGCTGTGCCATCATCCCACTATGTCTTCGTGTGAACCCTGGCACTCCAATGGGGTGGTGGTTGTTGGACTCCATTGGGTGGATACCACGGAATGAATCTTATATCCTCTCCATTGATACTAAACCTCCCCACCTTCTTTCACAAAGACGAGATGTCAGGAACGAACTATTGATTTAATGTTTTCTCTCAAGCTGATGATAGGCCATAGAAGCCTCGTTTCCTCTTCATGGCATGCGCGGAGGATGGTAAATATGTATTGCTGTTCGTTTGGCGCGCGCTTTCGAGGAAATGTATGGAAAACTACTACCCATGGTGCGATAAAGGAATTGCTCCATTCTCTTCGAAGCACGCACAGATGAAAATATATAAAATATTAGGAAAACCAAACGGATTGCCGGCCTTCAAGTGGAAGTGTACACACACCTAATTCTCAACCTCCGCAAGGGAGTGCTCAACCATGACTTTGCTGGTGAAATAGATGAAGCACTAGTCGCTTTTTAAAGAGCCAGGGTGTGACGGACGTTTACAAGATCATGACGAAGGAGCATGGGCGAGGAATCCCCTCTTCTACCCTGATTCTGACTTTCGATCTTGCATCTCTCCCTGAAAGAAGCTCTTGCCGTTATAACCTCCACGTACCGCAATACGTGCCTATCCCTTTAAAATGTTTCAAGTGCCAAAGGTTCGGTCATACACAACAGCTTTGCATGGCAGTTAGCCCGGTGTGCGGAAAATAGTTGCACTAAGCTGAACCCTGTGCTACACCACCGCATTGTGTAAATTGCGAAGGTCGTCATCCATCCAACTCTAAGCAATGCCCTACCGTTATGAGGAAAGATAAGGCCAGAAGATCAGAGTTGCCTTCTCTGAGGCCAAGCGTTGGATTCAGGCAAGGGACCCTGTTGAACTTGTATGCTTCCGCGGCCGGAGGCATTTGATTCTTGGCTGTCCGGATGAGCCTCGTCTCAGACGATCGACCTGACGTTTCGGCTATCGTGTTGTGGCAGTCATCTACTAGGATGTTGACCTTTCTCGGTCCTTCTCTAGCCGACTCAGTCTACGAACTTTTATACATAAAAATATGTCGATGGAAGTCGATGCCAGTCTGGTATTTACATTAGATCAGACTACTAAGTGCTCGTCGTCAAAGGCCCGACAATCTACACCTTCGAATATTTTCCCCGAACATGCATCTAGCCCCCTTTGCAGTTCCCAGGAGGCTTCTACCCGGAGGAAACTCACCCATTCGGGACACTGCTCCGGAAGACGAAAAAAGAAATAGAATACCATCTTGGCTCTCCTTGGAATATGAATGGTTTCTCTTTGCGACGGGACGAGTTGAATCTTGTCGCAGTTTACGCCTTTAATATTTCGTTTACATGAGACGCACATTTTTCCACCATGCCCTTATCCTTTAGCGGTTTTACACCTATACAGGGTTGACGATGACGGCTTCCGCGCACACGATGGAGTTGCCCCTTTAATCCACTGCTTTCTTCTCTCTACAGACGTCCCAGTTCAGACCGAGCTCCAAACTGTGTGTGCGTGTGCATGTGCACTTCCATCCCTCACTTCACTATCTGTAAGATCTACATCCCTCCAGGGCAGAGTGTATCTGCCGATGAAGTTTTTGGCTTGATACACCAACGTCCCTCTCCGTTCTTGATAGTCGGTGATGTAAATGTCCACAATTCTCTTTGGGGTTCATCCCACATTTGTCCTAGAGGCAACATATTGGAATCAGTTTGAACTTTGTAATTTTGAACAAACCACTTGTCCTCCGGTTACCAAATGCAGTTTCAGGAAATGAAGGAAGCCTATCCGGATCATAATTGTAGTACACAGATGGTTCATCGTACAATGACGCAGTGGCACGTAGCATCAGTGTCATCAAGTCATATAGACTCCATTCCCAGTGCAGTGTTTTCACTGCAGAAATGTGTGCAATTCACGAAGCCCCAAAGTACATAGACTTATTGACGCTGCGGCGAATACTGATTAAGCTCTCTTCGAGCTGTCTCCCGTTCTGCAATAGACTACCTGACTAAATCAGTTCAAAACCTGTTTCATCGCCTCCTGTCTCGCCAATATGATGTAGTACTCAGTTGGGTCCCAGGACATGTGGGAATCACAGGGAATGAGGTGGCAGCCAAACTGCGAAATCAGCGAAGCGGGAGACTCGTATTGGCATTCCTTCTGTACCATCGTCCAATGATAAGGCTTTTTTGAAACGATCAATCTTTAGCGCGTGCCAAACATTGGCATCACACCACTTTTAAACTATGTGTGATAAAGGATTCTGTTAAACCCTGGCGTTCCTAATTCGGACCATTTAGGCGTGGGGAAGACATTTCAACACGTCTTCGAATCGAATACTGCCACTTTTCTCATGGATTTCTTTTTCGAAACACGTCCTGTTGCGTTGTACGAAATTCGATGGCATTCGACAAAGACAGTGCCTGTGCCATAAATGAATGCCCAAATAAATCTAGCTTAATGACGTTCACTGAGACACGAGTAACAAGATATAGAGGATTGGGTAATTGGAACACAAGGCTATAGGTGTATTAGATGTAATTCACAGAATCGAACGGGCGGAGTAATACTATTCGTGAGAACAGATATTAAAATAGAGAGTATTATAATGGATAGAAAATAACTGTTGGTTAATAAAGTTAGATTTTTTTGTAAAGAATACAGAGGATCGATAGTTGCTATCACTCTCCAAATGCATCCGATATCGAATTTATTGACTATATTACAAACAAAGTAGAAGAAATAATGAAAATTAATGATTGCATAATAATACTGGAGAATTGTAATATAAATGTGCTTAGAGAATGTTGGGCGAAAACGTAATTAGTTTTAAGGCATTAGGACTAAACCAATTGGTAAAAGAGCCTAGTAAAGTGGATAAAAATAATCAGATAATCATTGATCTAGTATTATCAAATGTAAACATAAATGTTGAAGTGGAAATGACGAACCAAAAGTAACCGATTATGCCTGGGTAGTGGTTAAGTGAGATTTGAAAGAAAAAAGCACAAATAGATAAAGGCGCGTTTACACGGAGAGAGTTTTCTCTCCTAACTTTCCGGAACTGGTTAGGAGACACGTGTA
>BOPP01000176.1:1208898-1219673 GCA_017312745.1 Gryllus bimaculatus | reverse complement strand
TGTAAACAGCAAGGAGATACTTTTCCGGAGATATCTCAGGAATCAACTCTCCCGTGTGTTAGGAGACTAGCGTTTCGGGAGATATTTCAAACCGTGTAAAGCCGTCAGAGAGAGTTGATCTCCGTGACGTCATGAAGTTAGGAGACTTTGTCTCTTCGTGTAAACGCACCTTAAGAAAGGATAAAAATGCATTAAAGAGGCTATAGAAATTTTAGAGATAATCAATTTAGAGAAATTAGGATTTAGTATTACACAGTTAAATCAAGATGCGATCGTGCCCAAAGCGATGTCGCCCGCCTTTCACCAAGGAGGTCCGGGTTCGTTTTCCGAAAAATTTCCTGCAAAATTGTTCCAACAAAACGAGTTTGCATGCTTCATAGGCGCTTATCCAACCCGAACGAAGAGTCCTAAACGCTACTTCTATCGCAATTCCCTCCCAATTCTGGCCGCTGGGTAGTGATGTAAGAGGCGCGTACGCGGAGACATTACCTGGCGGTCATCGTGATTACCGACTTGACAATGTTAATGGAGGATTACTCCTGAGCGACTTGACATATGTGTGTGTTAATGGAAAACAGTGCCAATGCTCTTAAGGGCTGGGAGATGCGTTTTGTCTTTAACAACGCAACAAATTTTTAAAAAAGGAAAATAGTGAAGGGTTAAGTGAGAAATTTGTTTAAGCCGTCATAAAAGTCCTTGATGAAGTGGCACGATTTAAAACGTTGAATGCAATTAAACGGAATGGAACTAAAGAAAATGATATTGCAAAGAAACCAAAATTCTGCGCAAAAAAAAGAGATGAAGTGAACAAAGTAGCTAAAGTATACGAGAGAACGAGACAGATGGGAAGAGTACAAGGAGATAAGAAGTAATGTAGTTAAATTAGTTCAGAAAAAGAAAGAATATCATGACAATACTATTGAAGAACACAAAAATTATAGTAAAGAATTATGGAAGGTAATCAAGAACGTATCAACTGGAGGTAATTTTACTTTACGCAATGGAAGTAACATAGAAGGGAAACTAAATTATTCACAACTGACTTCAAGGAAATACAACGGATAAACAAAATAAAATATTTGAGAGTAGTTATCGATAGTACATTAATTTTTAAAGATAATATAGAGCACGTAGTAAAGAAAACTGGAAAAAAGATTAATATTTTAAACACAAATGGCTATACAGGATATTTGATATATAAATCCATAATTACACCACATTTTGATTACTGTGCAGCAATACTAGTTAGAGCACAAAAAATTAAAAATATTTAAAAACTGGATTGGAATTATATAATAAATTACCATTAGAAATTAAACTTGTGAACAAATTAAAGAAATTAAAAGAAAAACTATAAAATACATAGATGGAGAAAACTAATTTTGTAAATAGTTAATATAGTATACCAGTAAATGTAAACAATTTATATAAATGTATGTTTCAAATAGCCGAGAAGGCAAAATAAAACCAATCTATCTCTGCAGCCCCTCATTTGCACCAGTTCTCCAATGGTCTATTCTAGACGACCCATTTGGACAATTACCGACCGTTACCCCACTACCATCCACATCGATAGACTTGTTCATGGGTTGGCTGAGCGTCACGTGGTGGAACTCGGACTGCTCGAGGGTGGTCAGTGCCCGTAAAAGGCGTTGGCGCGTCTGAAACACTAACCGCGGATAAACTGATTGATTACAAGACGGGCAATGACGAGGTAAACCATTGTAGGAAGTAACTAGTGGTGCTACAACACGTACTTTCTCGCGATATTGTTAATGGCTATGTGATATGTGACACATGTCTTACTCTTCAACTACCATGGGAAACATTTTTAAACTAAGCGTGAAAAATACGTATATATTAAAAAAAAAATTCAAATGCTCTTAAATGAAACCTATCTGCCATTGAATTCAGTATATTAACTTTCTACACAAATGTACCAATGATGCATGATGCAACTGAAAGCAGTCGTCATTATTGTCTTTGGTGTCATTGCAGCGTTACGTATTGCAACAAGCAACAATGACCGCTAATTTGTATGGGATACCCATTTTGCCGATTAGCATTTTTTGATAACGCTAGCCAGAAAATGAAATTGGATAGAAAATTATGATAATTTGATTATAATATTTTTATATTCATCAAAACTATTCGTTTTTTATATTACTATTCATTCCCACATCTTATTAAGCAAAATGAAATCTTGTATTCGTTTTCACATCTAACTCTATGAAAGGATTTGAAAATGGGTTTTCAATAATTGTTGAAAGATAATTTTTAAACGTGTAGCAATAGTTCAAAAGTAAGAAACATATACAGAAATATGATATAATTCACAAATTCTTACGTATCCAGCTGCCTTGAATTACGTTGCCGAAGCGCACTAACTTCGCAGCGGGCGACTGTTTGTCGTCAAGTTTCAAAGAAACATACTCATGTTGACAAAAACTTCAACATGACGTTATTTATAGTTCTGTTTCTGATGAACATATTTAATTAAAATTATATATTAACAATTGTATCTGCCAGAAGACGCTGATTTTTTTAAATTGTTCGAAAAATCAGGCATTTACACCAACATGAGACCTGCAACATTCTTTGAAACGTCCTTTATTCTGAGGTCTAAATTTAATTTAAAAATTGCCGTTTTTAAGTAAAAGTGGTTTAAAGACGTTAACATTGCCTATGTTTGACACAAAATTTCGCAGAATACTGTTTAAAAAAATTGAAAATGACTTTTTTAGATGTTTTTCATGAACACATTTCATTAAAAAATGAATGTTCATCTTCATAATTGTAGTTGTTGGAAGGTTCCGAAAAATATTGAATTAGTTCAGTTTTCGAAAAAATCGAAAACGGAAATCGGATTTTTAACGAACATAAGACCTGCGCAATTCTCTTAAACGTACACTATAAACGTACACTATTCAATAACTTGCCAATTTTTGAAAATTTTGAAAATGTTCCAGAGGTTTTAAGTGAAGTTCTCCCCAAAATTAAAATATATCGGTGTCAAATTCATGGGATCGCGACATTAGCCAGAAGTGTTGGGAATATCAGTTTTGGAGAAAATCGCCGGAATAATTTAGCCACTTGCGTTCACGGACGGAGGTTTTGCCGTCCATTGATTTGTCGGCATCAAAAACTCACTAATGGTGGATTTTGGCTACATCACATGTTAGAGTTTTTTATAAATTAAGCATGCGGATTTATCTACGTTTTCGTTGTCAGTGTCAAGTTTTTCTGCCGAAATATCACCTTTTTTCGCGCAGCATTACAAACTTTCAAACGCGGTAACGGGTAACGAGAAAGCAAAAATTCATCGTGGAGAACATACTTTTTTTACCTCAGTTCTTACACGCCGCCTCTGAGGAAGATTCCACAAATTAAGGGATATTTCTCATATTCAGTGCCATGTGTTCTTAAGAATGATGAAATATTGACATCTTGAGACGCAATTGTAGAGAAACGTTCTGCTCACTATGTAAACAAGTCAAGTTCCGCGAACTATGCTCCAAACTTTTTTTCTCGACGAAAGAATCGAAAACCGCGCTTTTGATTTTTCGTCAAGAGCATATGAGGATTACAATACCCCTTCTAAATGCGCTTTTTAGGGGCACTTGCGAAAAGAACTGCCCCAGGTTTAGATGAAATCCATAACATAATGCAACATCTTCCTGAAATTGCCATGCAATTTCTCCTCCGGCTCTACTACCATATCTGCTTAGAGCACACCATCTTTGTTATTAGGCGAGAAACCGTAATCCCAGAGAAGGGAAAGATCGATCGTCATCAAGCTATTGACTTATTTCTCTGACGATACGTTTGAATTTCAGACACGCTTGGTGAATGAGCGTTTGCTCTGGACCCGGGAGTGTAAAAATCTGTTGACGCCAATCCAAATCTAGTTTAAAAGAAACCGGTCAATCTTGGACCACCTCATTGCGTTAACAGCAATCTCAACATCGTCTAGAGGATACATCTTGTGGCAATCGTATTTGACTTGGAAAAGGCCTACGACACCATTTGGAGGTACGGCAATCTACACTCTTGATGATGTAGGGGGACACTTTATTTCAGAAGGTGACAGGCTTTCTAGCAGTCACCCTCTAGAAAATGTTATCCCTCAAGAATCGGTTCTGAATGTCACATTTGCCATCGCCATAAATGGTATAGCGTCGACTGTGCGAGAACCTGTAAAGCCATCGTTGTTTGGGGATGACTTTGCCATCATTTGTTCGTCAGGAAGCAGTGATCTAGACACATTTTCAACTGGTGCTCAACAAGCTCCAAAAATGTAGCATATCAACAAGGTTTAACTTTTCTTCTACTAAATCTATTGGTGTACATATCTGCAGGATATACCAATTGCGTAGCAATCCTGTACTATACTTGGGAGGAAATCAGCTTCCATTCGCCGAATCTTCCAGGTTCCTTGGGCGTACACGTCCCTCACATAGTATGCTGCTATCCGTAGAACACAAACCAGATGTGTCGACCCCCTTAATTTTCTTCGTATACTGGGTGGTACATAATTGGAAACTACCGCATTAGCAAATTGCGGCTGTATGGAGCGATCATCAGCACAGTTTAGGATTATAGCAGTGTAGTTTATGGATCTACAGCTCCCCCTTTCTCCGATCCATCAGCAGGGCTCCTTTCTCACTTCACTGTCCAACGTTTGCCCAAGGTTTTCAATGGTGTTGATGTATGGGGATTGAGGGGGGGGACTTTAGGCCAACTTTATAAGATCCACAGTTGAACCAATGGAGACATGTGCCGAGGATCATGTCCGGATAAAAACTAAAATTATGTCCACACTTTTATTAAGATTGCCCATGAGCACATTTAGATATTTGTTTGCCCATTATATCTTCAATGAAGACAAGCTCACCCACAGCACTCGCCGCCATACAGCCCCATACCATTACGTTCACACCTCCGTGTTTTACTGTTGACTGCAGATTCTTCTCTTGCAGCTGTGTGTTTGCCTTTCTCCAACCAATGTTCTTCCATTAGGTCCAAACACATTGAATTTACTCTAGCCCTAAAATATTACGCGAGTCCATCATTCAATATCCTTGTTTATATGTTCCTCAGCGAACTCCCGCCTTTTCCTCTTGTTTATCTTATTTATGAAAGGCTTCCTTCTAGCCACGCGACGATTTTTTTTTTTCGTAGAATCACTCGTATTGTTTGAAGATGAAATTCCTTCCCCAGTTCTTTTCTCACCCCTGCAACAATCTTTGGTGCACTTAATTTGGGGTTCTTTTTAATATTCCTGATGACAAATATCTCTTCTCGACTGTAAAATTTATGGGGACGACCACTATGGCGGTGAGACTCAATCCTACCTTCTTTCTTAAATCGCTTGATTATATCACATACCGAGGTTTTTTTCATATTAAGATGTTTTGCAATTTCACGGCAGCTATTGCCTTTGGCATTACAAAATATGCCAAATATATGTTCTTTCCTTTTTGAGGCATTCTTTCAACGTGCAAGGAGAGACACTAATAGACTGATATTTGAAAACACGTCGTTTGACCGTTATAACCATCCTTCAATCAACTGTGGGAAAAGTTACATCTGCTTTCACCCAATAGTTCGTTGACAAAAATGATAATATGTCTGTCCGAATATTTATTTGATGTGCAATTTCCGTAATTGGAAGTTCTAATGCAAATTCAACATGTAAAAACAGAAAAAAAGGTATTTTGCAGTGTACGAGTATTTAAAGCTAAAAGAATATTAAAATTATCACTGGTATAATATTTTGTTTTAACAAGCTCAGACCGTTGTTCAACGTAAGCTGAGAACAGTCCGAATATTTTTTTTGATGGAGAGTATACAAAAATTAATGTCATTTAGTTTCGTGGGCAGGAATCACTACTACTGCCACCACTACTACTACTACTGCTACTGGTACTACGAGTACCTGTACTACCACCACTACTAGTACTACTATGATTGGCTCTCAATGGATGTTAAATATTGTATATGCTCTCCTATCAAATAAATATTAACTCCATAGTTCGGTCTAGAGGACGTAGTTTTGATAATCGTTAGACGTTGCTGTCGGCAGGCAGGGATGTCCATCGACATCAACCTCTTGGGCCAAGGCATTTTCAACGCGAAATCTTATGTTTTCACGGCTGTACTACTTATACGACATAGTAGGATAATGCCAATTAATGATTTTTACTTCGGGATTTCACTTCCTTGTTTTTAAATGTGTCATTTTGACACGGTTAAAGTGCACACAGTCCTTAAAATAAATTTATATTGACTCCAATGACACTGGAAGTGTAAGCATCCTTAAACCATAATAATAATAATAACAATAATAATAACAACAATAACAAAAACGAACCCCCTTGTTTGAAGGCCATGTGAACTTGCTCTATGCGGACCGCCTAGCGGCCGCTACAAACCGCTTTGTGATGCACTGATGATTGCGCTCTGAATATTGGAGGGGGGGGGTATGAAGTTACCAAGCTCGCGCCCGCCAATGTTGTAAGGGAGGTTAGTTATTTGTGTGAATTACATATCTAGTGGTTATTTGCTTGAATAGTCTCCAGACTCCGGAGTTTGAATTACGTATTTAATGTGGAAGACTATTCATTGGGCGTGAACGGGATATTGGAATTAAGTGACGATTAACTTCGTATTTAATTTTGTGAACAAGAGAAGTGCTTGTGGTTTCAAAAGAATTATGATGATCTCTACTTGGAATGCATCATGTATGCTGCATTGAATACATTGACTACCGTGTTTGCCAGAGAGTGGTGGAGTGGAATTGTGAGAAATTTGAAGGTACGTATTTATGCCTACCCCAATACAAATGCATGTTTTTAGGTTACTATATGAATGTTACTACATTAATTAATTCAGCTCTAATTTATGTTAATGTGAATTAATTGTAAAATGTCTCTTAAAGCTTGTGCTGAACAAGATAATGATTTCGTTTTCTATCACCGGTTTAAATAAAATTGCAACAGGTTAAAATGATTGCATATGTTGAATTCCTACAAGTTCCCATAGCTTTGTTATAATTTACGAAAATAAATTTGAAATGCTAATCCACAATGTCATTAAGGACAACTAGAAATTGAAGAGTTGAATCCGTTCGTAGGCTTCCGCGGACGGAGTCAACACATTCTTGGCTATCCAGGATGAGCCGCGTCTCGGTCAATTGTGCTGACGTTTCGGCCATCTTGTTGTGGCCTTCTTCAGAGCTATACTATTTCTGCAGAGCCATAGTATATTTACAGAGGAGTGCTGTTCCATTGATATATACACATACATATAGTCTCTGCAATCAACTCAATCTCAAGCAAAAGGCAGACCTACTTTACAATGGCCACCATTTTTCCCAGTCGACTCTGAGTTTAACCTCGGAGTTAGCGTGAAGTATCGCAAGTCCGTGGCAATACACAGACGATGTTATAATATATAGAGATGACGTCCTCAGAAAGTAAAGCTTTTTGACGAGAGCAGTGCGGTCGGGCCGCGATGTTTTGTTGACCAAATCATCTCAATTTTTCGAAAATGGTAAATCCGCTGCTGCATATATGGATGACAAAAGTAATTTTTTTGCATTATAGGTACCTAGTAAAGTCAAATATTTAAAAAGTGAAATAAAAGGAATAATTCATTCAAAAAATGTTTTGTATGATTCGTTATCTAACAAAAATTTTCAAATAATTTCCAATGTGTCCCGTCTTTGAATTGAATGTTCCTCAGAACTGTAAGAAATGTTTATATTAGTTGTTTTTTTTAAAAAAATATTGAATGGGGATTAGAAAAATATCTTTATTTCTTTAAAATAGGTTCCACTGATTTATAGACAATCGTGCATTTACGTCGGAGTAATGTTTAACAGTTCATAAAAATTAGAAAGATAGAAAGTATTCAGATCAGGCATCTTACCTTATTGATAAGTGAAATAAACACATGTATTATGGATCCTAATGTTGATAAATGACATTTTGTGTTAGGATACGTAAAATAAACATCCACATCATAAAAACACATCCGTTTTTCATAATATATAGTCTTCATTAATAAATTATTATTACTAGGCCTCCAAACCAGTGTAGTGCTTTAATTTGTAAATTACAACTGTCAATAACCGTCCGTGATCTGGACGTTGAACGAGGACTGGGGAAGTTACGAAGAGAGGGAAAGAAGGGGATTTAAAAGGAATGAAGTGAATTTTCTACTAATTACTACGTTGTTTGATTCTATGTAAAATAGTGATATGCTTTAATTAAGTAATTATTTGTAGTGAAGTAAGTATTTTAGATAGATGATTTTAAAGTATATTGTTAATCCCAGTCTCGTTGAATACTAAGCTTCATCGTCTTGCACTTTCTCTTGTTTTTTTTCCACCTAATACTGTCGTCAGTTGGAATCGATCCTGCATGGAACCCAATGTTTATGATGATGCTGCTGTTGGTGGCATGTCTTTAACATACTTTTTACAATTATTAATGTCGTAGGGGAGCTCATGTTGAAGTCTTATATTGCTTGAATGCAAAGGTTGAAAGATTTGTATTGCCGACTGAGGAGACAGTGGGCTCGGATGAGCTATCAGCCAGCTCCTTCCAGTCTATCTTGCAGCTTTGTTATCAACTCGGTTACCACCGCGAATAATGCGACGTGGTAAATTGTAAATTTTAGTATCTACAGAGGACTCACTATTTCTTTGGGAGATTTCAGTAGGCATGTACTCATTGATGAGAACATATAATTAAAAGTAAGTAAAATACATTTGATTACAATTATGAGTACATCTAATTTGAAAGCATTTAAGTCATTGCACTAGCTGTAGGCGTGAGCAGTTCAGACTGAACATGCGGTTACAATTAACATTAAAAGATTGCAATGGCCATGAGCATTTACAATTGAAGACTGTACTGATTGCAATTAGCACTTAACGTGAGTTCAGATGTGCAATAGGGCATAATACACTAGTGCTGAAATGAAAAACATGGTACATTGAACACAAACATAATCATGATGATGCAGCTTAGTCTTGAAGATTGCACACGTACGCAGGCACGTGTTGTAAAGTGGCTGCAGAGAAGATGGGACGACGGCTGGCTAGCGCTGGTGGCAACGCGAAGTCTAGGAATGCCGTGAACTATAACAGCAGGTGCAGGAAATTATTTGAATGCCGCGGAAACGGACACTGTTGCACAACAGGCATGTGATCGTAGCTGCTTATGACATAATCACGTGCTGCACATGTTAAAGTAACAGTTTATGCTAGAAGCATGCACTTACATGAGCGTTCAGCATGATGTGCGTTTCAATACTTGGCACAAAAAGTTTATCATAACTACATTAAATGAGGTTGTTGCGGAGCTGTGGATGAATGCACAATTGCATATCTTACAGCGACATGTTCACGTGGCTGCCTTTGGTGTATAATGCGATCACTTACGTGGTTATTATTTAACACGAACTTAGCGCGACGCACATTACAGTACATGTTATAGAAAATTCACTGTTGACACATAGCAACTGTAGTGAATTTCATATAGAAATACGACGCGTGTTCGAGAGTGGCAGATAACATAATCGTGCAGGCAGGCTGGCAGCCAGCCTGGTTGCAAATTTGCAACTGAGTGGTTAGCGTTCGGCGACAGCGAGCGGGCCGGCGGGGCGCCCGGTGTATGGGAGCGAGGGAAGCTGCGGTCCCCACGGTCTCGCCGCCGACAGCGAGCGCCTGAGACGCCGAGGGTTTACGAGGCCGAGGCCGTGACAGAGCTGGGCGGCCCGGCAGGTGGGGCACCAAGTACCCGACGAGAGAGTTTGTTTAAACCTACAAAATATGGCTTGTACTTGCCCTGGATCCGAGTGTGGAAGACTAGGATGGTGATTATACCGCGAGATCTAAAAATTCCTTTAAGCACATACCCTAAATAATACTGCAATGATTAATTTGCTCTAAAGTTTTTGACCTCACTCTTGTTTTTGATTGTGTTGGTGACTGTATAACTGCAACCATAGACAGAACAATTTTCATTTTATTCTCCTCTGAGAATTTCTTCTTCTCAGATTCATAAGAAGCATTAGTACTTCTGTTAAAAAAGAGAATTAAATATTATATATAGATTCACTCACGCATTTCATTTACTCTTCTTCACAGAATTTTTCAAAGGATAAGAAACAGTTTCCAAAATTATTATTAATTTCAAATGTGAAACACAAACAGCAAGTCGAATAATATTATCGATTTTATATTCGTTTCATCTGCTTCCTTGCATGTCTAATTATTGAGAATATGTTGCCAAATGTCTGTTGACTAATGTACTCACAATTTCCCTTTATTCCAATAGATTCATTGAAAATATTTTTTGTTTTGTTTTTTCTTCTGTTTTTGAAGCTATTCTATTTTCTCAATGACCTTAAATTAAAAGTACAATTCTATTTTAATGATACTTGGGTTGAAGCTCATGGAGAAAATTTAGTTCAGCTTCACATAATAAATAAAGCAATTGTTTTATTTCCATATTTAACGAGTTCTTGGGAGGCCTAATATTCTTCTCAGGTTTGCTTTGCTTCATTGCGTTCATGTATTTGTTTATTTATTCAAAGTAAGTATGTTTTTAACATGTTCCTTACCGAAATATCAATATACGAATAAACGTACAAAATGATCGGAAAGATAGATTTCAGGCATTTGGTCAAATTGTGCTATCGCCTAACATATGACAAGGGACTGGCTTCATTTTCGGCAATGAATGTCTTTTGAATTTATATAT
>BOPP01000176.1:1188720-1208830 GCA_017312745.1 Gryllus bimaculatus | reverse complement strand
ATATATTTCTAACCTTGTTTACTCCAAAGAAATGATGCTGGACGCTGAAACCTGATGAAAAGAAATGTCTTTGCGATTATTTAATGTTTTAATAAGCTAAAACGATACGCAGTACGATCGATACATAAACGTAACTATCGATTTGAGAAGTCGACACGGGGTTTTTGAATGTTGCCAAACATTTGCGAAACAAAGCCCGCGTAGTTACTCTTCGTTTACTCCGGGCTTAGCCACGAGTAGTTGCTCTTGGAGTAAACGTGTTACTCCTGCCTTTCACCGCCCCCATATTAGTAAGGCGCTATAAGTATACGGAATTTTGAATATTTAAATGGAGGCTAAAAGTTATGTTCTGTAAATATTCAAAATAACTTGTGTAGTCCTACAAGAAGTGTGAGAAACTCTACTATAAATCTATTTCTATTTATGTTTTAATTATTTTTATTTCAAATACTGTTGTGTTAATGTATTGTTTTTTTGCGCTGGTGTTTGGAAATTGTGTTCATTGTTGCAGATATACGGATACCATGAATTCCAAATGTCTATTGCATACCACGTCAAGATCGTGACATGTATTTGATGGTGACTCCAAGCAATACATATTCTGCAAATTTGCAACCATCATGGACGTCTGTGATACTACTGTTCCTCATTTAACATGAACAAAATGTATATACATTAATGGTTCTATTTTTTAGTGTGTATTATACTACTTAAGCAAGGACAACTGCTAGGAACTCTCAGGTTCTAAGAACAATGTGCTATTTATCCAAAATATGCATTCATTATAATATTGTAATAATATAATTTAAAGAGTAATAAAGTTATCCACTATGCTAGATAGAAGTCTATATATGCAGTTTTAATTGAAACTCAAAATTCAATTTTTATTCGGCATTACTCTGTTGGAAAGTGGCGATTGATGTGGATTTAGTAACTGACTTCACTGCGTATTTGTGAATTACTCAGATCTTCAGAACTTAAATATTGACGAGTTTTTTAGGAAAACTATTAAAGATTATTATATCTTGTTGCTTATAATTTATGTTTGTAATCAAGCCTCTGTGTGTTTTTATTTTGGCAACATATTGGATTGTGTATAATTGAACATGTTTCATAGTTTTCTTTGGCTAAACGTATGAATATAAAATTCTAATGATTTATAGAGCAACTTGATTGCAAATATTTCTAGACATGTGTTGTTTTAGTGTCTTGTTTATTATACAGTACGTGTGTTACTATCAGGATTTTTCTCAGGGTGAAAATTATCTATATTTGGAGAATATAATCCTAAATTTTGGCATGATTCAGAATAGTCGGCATTTAATCAAATAACCCAACACAACTAGTGAATGCCCCAGCTTAAATATAGCTTCGGAACTGGTTATTAATTTGCTAAGAAAACTTACGTATTTGACACTTCCAATAAAATTAAAACTGTTTCGTGATACGTAGGCATATTTTCTTCGCCCACTCAATACAACATTAACACCACGATTTATCACAACCTCCCACTATATTCATTCTCTGTTGGGTGCCCATTCTCAACAATTTCTTTGATTGTTACATTCAGAAGGTAATAACAATGATTGTCATGACCTTGACAGATGTTGGGTCTTTACAGTATGAGTTATAAATACATGACAATAGTAAGTTTATATATTGTGTGATGAGCAAAGGGACATTAAAGTAACTATCTGATTCTGTAGCAGACCCTGCTGATAACTTATCTCCCCGAGCAAAGTGGCTCATTGCGTAGCGCGCTGGATTCGCAATCGGGAGGTCTTGAGTTCGATCCCCGGCCGGTCATCCAGACCGGATTTTTCGTGGTTTCCCTTGGTCACAAGGCAAATGCTGGGATGGTTCCAAAATCCCACGAACATCTCCCACTACCCTCATAACACCTACCACCATCCTAATCTTTTCACTCTACATCAACGTATTATAATAATACCCTATTCCCCGTAATTGATATTCAAGGCTTACAACCTTGTCTTAAAGGGATGTAACGGAAAGGCTGATCCACATAATTCCACACATTGATATCTCCAGGATAGAATACAACTGGGCTTCATATACACATACATACACATACTCGGGGGTGAGTGAAATGAAAACACGAATTTTTTGCAGCCACTGTGTTACAGTGGAGTAATACGTAACAAGTACACTAGTTTCTTACCTAGTCGCCCTGCGTTTCGATGTATTTCCGCCATCCGCCATTTAGGGCATGGATACGTCGGAAAAAAGAATATTTTGGCTGTGCATGCAGCCGCCCATGCACCACCTGTTTCACCTCATTGTTGGTAGCCAACTTTCTGCTACTGGAGCTCATGGTCTGTGGTTGGTACGAATGGACCTAGAACTCTTCTCCAGTCTCAATCCACTCCAAAAAGGGGTACCATCCAGTCCGTAGCAGCGTAGTATCTTCTGGCGGGTATTGACTTACCTCTTCATTTCGGACGTTAGTTGACGAGGGATCCTTCTTGCAACCACTTTCCGGTATTTCAACCCATCATTGACAATATGCTGAACAGAGCCATGAATGACTAGTAATTCAAATTCCAGTTCCAATATCATCGATGATGACCCGTCTATCCTGTAGAATCACGTTTTCCGCCGCTGCAATCGCCTCAGATTCCACAACACGATGTGCCTGGCCTCGACGCGCCCGCCAGACTTGTGCCGCTGCTGAATGTCTTACACCATCCGTGCAGACGAATCTGCGATACACATGCAGCCCCAAATTGTGCCAACATGCGTCGAAGAATTTCTATTGGTTTCGTCCCTTTACTGTGTAGAAAACTGATCACTCCAAGTTGCTCTTTTGTGGTACATTCTAACAGACAGACCGCCATATGGGTTTTATACACGTATATACACACACAAGGTGTCCAGAAAGCAGTGCAATTTTTTTGGTGCGCGTACTGAAAAAGATCGCTGTTTTCCTATCAGTTGGGTTAGTTGGGGAGTTTCTCTGCTTCAAAGCGATGCCTTTGTCAGTATACTACGAGCAATTGGGGCGTCAGGATTGGTGTCTGCATACCCCTGATCAATACCTGTGTCACGAAACGGAATGGAATCGTCTATAGAGCAACGTTATGCCGTAAAATTTTGATCAAAATTCAACAAATCTCTTGCGGATGCCCACTAATTGTTCAAGCTTATTCCCATGTTTCGAAGTGATGGAAAGAGTTTAAGGAAGGCCGGGAAGAGATGGTCGACGAACCCTGCGCTGGGCGGCCTTCAACCAGCACAACCGACATCTTGGCGTGTGCACGATCTGTCCGTCGGTTGAATATCCGGAAGATTGTGAAAACCACATTCCCAAAACAGTTGTACACAAACGTGTGTTGACCGATAAATTGAATATGAGGAAGGTGTATGCCAAGCTTGTTTCCATGTTGCTGACGATCAGAAGAATCACCATCGTGAGTGAACGTCTTGAACGTGAGGAAATTGAACCCAATTTTTTGGACAATGCGATAAATGGATATCCAAGTGCACAATCCAAAGACTGCGAAAAATGTTTGTCCAAGTCAGAAAGGAGGTCGCTGCTACCTGGAAGCTCTTCCACGTCAATGATCCAGTCCACACCGCAATGCGCGTTAATCAGCATCAAGTGAAGCCCAAACCTTCCTTCAGTCCGGTCATGGCTCCGGCCGACTTCCTTCTCTTGCCGAGGATCAGGACCGCCCTTAAAGGAATCGATTTTGAATTGAATGATGGCATTCAAGACGCGGACGTGACGAGGGCCTTTGCCGGTGTAACAGTTGAAGCCTCCCATGATGTGTACCGTACGTAGGAGAGTTGCTGGTAAAAATTTATGGATGTCCAAGGGAAACACACGTTAAAGAGTATTAAACGTTTGTAACAAGATCTTCAATCAATAAATTGGTTTTAAAATATTTCACTACGTTCTGCACACATCTTGTATATGTTGAAGAATATGACACCTTATGTATGTGTATACATCCGGGGAGGAAACGTCTGAACTTAATAAAAAAGCTCTTAAAACAATTTTAAGCATATTTTTTTCTAATAAACTACTTGAATGGCTAAGCCGCAATAAACACTCATAAGTTGGTTTGAAAAAATGCTTTCTAGGCAAAAAATTTGCATTGCAGAAACATGGAAACTCCAGAAACAAATTGCTTATTATTTACAAAAGATGTGAATATATTTGTTTACAAATATATTTCAAAGAAATAAGAATGCAATAGAATTGTGCAAATTGGGTCTTCGCGAAGCATTTGGCATTTTCCGAAGCACTGAACTCACTTTGTCTTCTTAGGCGCGATTATAAATTGTGGCTGGTGTACACTTACAAAAGATGTTCCAAATGTCCTCCTTCTTTGATGCACAACTCAACTTAGCCTGTCGTCATACGGAAGCCATTATTGACTCCAATACTTCCGGTTACTCCCAATTGCCTCAAGAACATGACAAATTCGCGGTACAAGAGCAGCTCTATTGTCAAACTTTTGCGTGTATACTAGGGTGCTTCAAAAAAAGGCATCATCCATATATTTATGGACGCACGCCTTTACAATGTTTCAAATTAAATTTGGGTTAAAATGCCCCCCCAAAACAAACGATTTGAATGACATTTAGAGGTCGTTACCATCGATTTTTTTAATATTTTATAATAATTCTAAAAAAATTCGTTTAAATGTAACTAGTAATATATTAGTTGATTCCAGTGTAATTTTAACAAAATTTTAAGATAATGAAATAGGCATGTGAAAGTATAATTTAATGTATAAAACGCTTGGTTTTAAATGAATTTTAATTTCTTATGATTTTTTTATTAAAAAATGAAATTTATAGAAACATGTAGAAGCCTCATAAATGTAAAATGACCTAATAAAACAAGACTATGTGATAAAAAAGTTGCGCCTTCATAAATACTCAATTATATTTATGTATTTTCCCAAAAAAAGGTGAAAAATTGCTAAATAACATTATTAAAAAATTTCAAAACAAAGGTGTCAAGTTTTTCAACGACACAAGTTTCTAGATTTTAGAAAGTTAGGTAATAAATGAAGTTCAATTTTAGCCAGAGTCGTGAACTTATAATATAATTTCTCGAAAGTATTATAATTATGGTAATTTCATATTACAATTATGAATTGGTATATTGGTACTTTTTATTTAACTATTATTATACATGCGTATAATAATTTAAATAATATGATATTACTTGGAGGCACTGAGTTCTTTACACTTTGCACTCCTGGGGATGGATCCCGTTGTTCCTTGTGAACTTCCTCTTTTCACGATCCTTGCGAGTCCGCATTGGTTGGAAATTAGCTTCCATTTACGCTTTGGAAAATGAAGTTCCCCACGGGTAATTTTTTAGCACCACTCTGCCATTGCAATCAACGAGCTTGTAAAGACATCCCCTTTTTGTTGATTTTGCCAGTTTCTGCTCATCCAAGAGCATGAATGTAATTCAAAGGCAACTACTCGTACAACTCGTCTGGAAGATTCTGAATGAATGGGCCACAAAAACTGAATGATGATTTCCGTCTCAAAGAGCATGAGCACCCACTTCTGCAGTATATAACACCTCCGCAACATCAATGTATTCCTTGAAGATTAACTCCCGTTTCTTGTCTCAGCTTCCTTTCTCGGTGTGACGTTCGTCGAAAGCCACACATGGTGAAAACGTATTCAAGAATTCAGTCGCACAACACTGTCTCTTACGAACATCGATTTTGGTTGCCATTTTGTGAGCGACTGCTGTGCTGCCACTAGCTCTTTCTATGTTGAGTGGGCATTGAATGAATTGAATTAAGCATTCTGTCTACACTGAATTATAAACTGGGAAATCAAGTTTAAAAGTTACGAGTCTGTAAAAACACATTGGCGGTTGAGTTAGGCAAAAGTTTAAGCTTTCCCTAGATATATAAATGACGTATGTGCTTCTCAGTAAAATTCCCTTCTTTCTTCAACTATTTTGATTGTGAATAAGGCATCTGTATAAGCTCGCCCTTGGCTTTCAAACGTTTGTTTAATATTCTAGCATACAGTTTATATGTAGTATATAAGAGGCGTATTCCTTGGTAATAATAATAATATTGGGTTCGGAGCGATTTCCATTTTTAAATTTCGCTGCGTTTCTAGCCCTCTTGTATTCTTGTAGGTTTCTTGATGTCGGAGTTCCGAGAGATGTCCTGTATTTTCTGTTTGAAGTCTACTGCTTTCTGGATTTCTTCAGACCATATCCGAAGTCCTTTCTTCTAAATCTGTTTTAACCCTACTGCTTCGTTTGCAGCCTGTCTCAAGATTGTTTTTGTTTTGACATCCTACTTTTACATCATCACTTGTGGCAGTATTCTGAAGTTGAGTATTAATTCTGTTTTGATACAACTGTTTTACACTTTCAGTTTCTAAAAGATACACTTTCAAAACCTCTTCATTCCTTCTTGATTGTTTCGTTTTCATTATTCGCCATCTAGCCCTTAGCCTTACGAGCGAAACTACCAGGTAATGGTCAGATACTAAATCGCTTCTTCTCTTCTCTGTTGTATCTACAATTTGACCACCAATTCTTTTGTTGGCAATTACGTAGTCGATTAAGGATCTACACCTCCTTGCCGCTCACGAATATTTTTGAATATCTTTCTTCTTAAAAGAGGTGTTGTTAATCGGAGTTCATGAAATGTTGCAAATTCTCTTAAAATTTCTCGATTTCGTTTTACAACATGCTCTACGCACTTTCCGACTACATTTGGAATTTCCTTATTTGCCACTCTTGCACTCATGACTCCATGAAGAAGCACCTCACATTTCTCATTAAATTGATCTAATGTTTTCTGTAATGTGTCGTAGAACTCTTAAGTATCGGTTATCTTTTTTTGGTGCATATGCGCCTATTACAAAATGCCTATCATGTTTAAATTTTAATGTAATTATTCTTTCGTTTACATTTGTGCATTCTTTAATCCTCTTTTTCCACTGTTTATCTACATACATAATAATACCTTTCGCCGCTCTCGCAGTTTTCTCAACCCTCCTATAAAACATGGCATAATTCTCAATAGGTTTAGAACCTCTTTGCGTTTTCTTAGTTTCTTTTATTTATTTTTTCTTTTTCTTTTTTTTTATTTTTTCGTTTTCTTAGTTTCTTATATTTATTCTATGTTCATAGCTCTTCAAGAGCTATTGCCAATTTCAATTCCTTATTTCCAATTCCTCTTACATTCCCGGTGGCTACTTTCAATTAATCCGTTATCCATTTAGGTTTTCCAGTTTTCTTTGCCATAGTCAACGTATTTCCATTTCCGAGACCATTTCTGTGGTCACTGAATGTAATTGTGTTTTTTTACGGTGGGCGGTTTACTAACCCTATCCGCTTCAACCCCCAACCAAGAGGACTGAGATTTGTGTTGCATTTACTCTCCTAGAGAGATTCGCTTCACCTTTTAGGGACCTTTCCGCCCATGGTTGTCTGTCAGGGTTTCCTTCCCTTAGCCTTTGGGCTAATCCCTACCCGCAAGGCAGCGGGGGCAGCAGATGTTTAATGGCGATGCTTATTCTCCACGTCACTATGTTGTTATCGAGCACTGGTGGATTTTAATGAGTGCAGTTCCGCCACGAACTACCCTCCACACTGATAACCTAGTCGCCTTGGTACAGGAGATTCCGGTCATTCCATCATCTCTAGTGTGCATATCTACAGACCGCTCCACTACCCTTGCGCACCCGCCCAGTAGTAGAGCCTTGCCTTGGGCCAAAACACTTTACAAGGGGAAATTCTGAGGAATATTAATGCAAATGTGTTGATACATTTGCATAAGCATTCCTCAGAATTTTGTTGTCTGGTTATATTGCTATTTTAGCATGTACCTGATCGGAAACGCATGGTTCGCGTGGCATGGAGTGGCTGTAGCGCGTGCTTCATTCATGTCACTAATTTTCATTCATCTGCGTTTCGGGTCGTGGCCCGATTCAGACTTGTCGTGGGAGGGACTTATGTGCTTTAGCAACTCCATGTGGATTCTGGTTCGGTGGCTGGAAATGAGGTTAGACTTTAATGTGTATTAGTATGGTGTGTGTTTTTGGTTTTGTTTATAAACGTGTTTGTGGAGTGTTAATTTTTAGTTTGTTGTTTTTTGTTTTGTTTTAGTAGCATTGTTTTTTGTCCTTGTACTCTAGCTCTGATGAAGAAATTAAATATTTCGAAACGTTAGCATAACTAATTGTTTCTTTATCCACATTAACCAAACCAGTGATCCCTAATTTGATAAATGGTCGTGATTTCTACAATGGGCATTATGCACTGGATCAATCTTTTGCGCAAGACTCTAGCCAGTATATGCAGTTATTTGCGGTATATTTTCTCGTTCTCATCAGCGAGAAAGACTGAAAGAGAATGGGGTCCACTAGAATCTCTTGCAACGAGTATACATTCTCGAGAAATAGGCGATACGATAATCTCATAACCAGGGCCTCAGACGGAGGGGAATGTTAACGGTGTTTGCAAATATCAGCACGGGCTCGTCCTACTGGCATTGGATCCTACGTCCGGGCGGGAAGCCTGGTTGCAAATTCATCGAATTTTTTGGAAAAAATGTCTTTCTTGCTGTGATTTGAAGTTGATGATATAAGATGATTTTGTTAAAATTTGATTCTATCATTAACACTCGCGAAAATAATAACACAATTTCAGCCACCATAAAACAATTTCTCTGTAATATTGCATAATCGCTATTATATTTCTTGTGGCGCTTATCGTTAAAAAGGCTAAAACGCACCACTATTGACAACTAAAATTGTATTGTTTGTACCTTACAGGATCGTATTTTAGAGAGAGTGAATCAAATAAGGCCCCTACTCACGGAGGTTCGTGTATTTATGTAAGAAACTATATTGATTCTACCTTCTTGTGAGAATTCAATTTATAAGCAGGACTTAAAAAAAGGTCTTATTTATTACTACCCTCAAAATGATTTTACTTTATATCTACAGACCTCCAGCAAAGAGAACTTCAGGTTATTTCATTTTCTTAGAAAATCTAGAGAAAACCCTCAAGAAAATTAGTATGATACAAGGGGCCGTGCATGCATTCGCGCAAAGCTTATTCTTAATGCGGAATTTTAATGTTTGAATTCACAGTGGAACGATATAGTAGTGTTATTCTTATTATTTCATAGTTAAACGCTGAATTACAATAACAAATAATAAACTGCAAGGTGGGATCTGTGATTTAAAACTTTGCTTACATCTATCCTAGCTATTTAAGAACTTCAAACCACCTATAGAATCAGTGCTACAGGTATCAGTGATATTTTAAAGTGAATTCTTCTGACTACAGGGGGATCACTAAATCACCATCGTCTTTGTTGATTCCACATTGACAAAATCATATGCTACTGCAACCTCAACAGATGTATTCCCTACTAAGGAGCATGCAATTGTTATTGAAGCTAAAGGTAGAATATCAGTGAAATAATATACTTCTACTGTAGCAGTTATTGTTCACCTTAGAAATATTAAATTTGTCTCTCGTATTTCGAACAATAGAATCTGTATTTTTATCAAGTAAAGGGGCACAAAAAATATAGATAAGCCCAAAACAATTCAAATAAATGATCAAGAATTAAGTGTAAGACCTCTAATTTAGAAACATAGAGTTATAATGTCAAATGTATGTTACATCATTCCTCATGCTTCTATTGCGTACAACATGAAAAACACGATATTAAAATGACCACAAACATTTTTCTTAAAAGTAGGAATAAGTGAACGTGATTTGCATCACAAACTGAGCTTCCGAAGACAAGTTTATGTTGATCCAAACTCTGTTGAGAAACTTACGGATTCTTTGTTATGAAATAATGACATTCACGTGATCCCTACAAGGCTCTCTTCATTATCTTACATTCAATCTTACCATTGCTGTGCCTATTTATTTACATATTTATCTTTAATTTTTTCAAAAATGACTTAAGTGTGAAAACATATTTTCATCCAATACTAATATTTATAATTGCAACACGTCGTAGAAATCACATTCATCGAGTGTCAGTATCAACGGCTCACTACAAGAAATCCTCATTTATGCTCGTTACTTTACAACGCATTGCTAATGACTTAAAGAAATAAAATGAGTACACGAATTTAAGTTGAAAGAAAAATATTTTCTGCTGCCCAACTGTTTTTATACAATTAGAAACGACTGACCATCAAAAAGAAAAATATTAATTTTAACAAAACAATGGTATATAATGCGGAGTAAATTTTCCCTCGAACTTGAAGCTAATATATTTATTGCAGCTCTGTTCTACTTCCAATTGCCAATTGGTGGATGAAAATTCTGAAGCGCTAAATATTCTCGCCCCGCCCAACTTGACAACCATTTCGTTTATTGTAGGTGGTGTCTCGTAACGAGGAATTGTAACAGCGTTTAACCTTTCTAGCATCGGGGCATATTCGAATACTTCCATTTTTCTTAATAACATCTACGAGGGGAATAACATAAGAGTTTATCGACTTCCGAATCACACACTTTTTCTCTATTTCTGCTGTTAATCGCCTCTTTTTCTCTCTCGATATACTTGTGGTATGGTGTATTGTTTTGCCAGAAACGGGCTAGTGTCCTTCAATTCCAACTCAAATTTATAATCTTTCATAGGCTCCGTCCTCTCATCAAAAATCTGTACATATTTTGATAGTTGCTCTTTGATCCTTCCCGGACAGTTCTCGTCAATGGTGCCTTCCGCGGCCCTTGCCTCATATTCGAGGGTCTCTACCGAGGCACCTCCAATTAAACCGCTTGACCTCTAGCGTAGCAACCTCTCTCAACGACGGCTTGGCATGCATGCAGCACGTTCTTACCAACGACCAACTGGCGAATTAGCCATCGAATGACGATTGCCGCTACCTGCATGGTCACCAGTTCAGCATCAAATTCAATCAATGTTTGCCTGCCAGCAGTTGCGCCGTTTGCTTGTTTGCCATGTCAATCTTTAACTTCTGAATCGGCAAATTAACTAGCTCTACCCCATTTCTCTTCAATTTCTCATTGAATTCTTTGACGACTTATACTGCTGCCGGTATCACTTATTGCTTCCGCATCTACCCTGTAACACGTACCACAAAAAATTAAGCATTTACTATGTTTCACCCCTTCACGAGAATCAACCCGTAGCAAATCGTCACCTGACACGGCGATACTAGCTGCTGCTTCAATCCGTACCGGTTCTTAAATGATTACGTTTTGTGTGGATCACTCTGCCGTTCCAAACGATCAAGTTTTTTGAATGCATTTCATTTTGTCAATACGCATTGGACGGTGTTGCTCCTCCACTACTAGTAGATTCAGTGTTTCCCTTTATTATATTTACACTCATGGCGTTCTCAATGTCCTGTTGTTTTCCCATTTTCTTAAAATTCCCGTCTTGTGGTTTACTTTGCCGGTTTGTATTCTCACCCAAATGCATCACGAGAGTTCCTCTACAACTTTTCAGAAGATGAGAAAGAGAAAAAGCCAAAGACGTAATGACCTATAATGACTATCCCGTGGAATTTAAATGGCTTTTGTGCACAAATAGAATTGAGTGTGATAATTTCTCGCCATAGAACATAATAGTCTGCCTTCAGAAAACTCTTCTTCCCCATCATCCCTTCGGCCTTCGTGGGTTGAACATCTATCGGTTTGATCAGGAAAACGGAGTCCCTGCTCACGGTGGTGTCTCGGTACTTATTCGACCTTCAAACTGTATACCTTGGAATACACCTACTTACCTTTTCACTAACGGTGTGCAATATATGTACATTTCTCCTGGCCGAGTCGTCTCACAAGAACTTGAATATGAGTTTTCCCAGTTGCCCGCCCCTTTTTCTTATTGTGGGGGCTGTATTGCCTGCAATCGTCTGGTGTAGCACTAGGACCATGCTCGAGAAGCAGTATACTTGAAAATATTTTTGACAATCAACATAATTCTTCTGAATACTGGCGAAAGCACACATTTTTCCGTGGCTTTCAACACTTTCTCGTCCGTCGCTCTGGCTCTCTGCAGTCCACCTTTCTACCATCTTTGAGGGGACTGTCCGTGGTGACTTGCGTGGCAGTGACCACTTCCCCATTCTGGTCAATTTCGATATTCCTAGACTAACCGTTGACCGTCCTCGCTTACTCCGAGCTGAGTATGAAACATTCGAAAAAGAAATATGGAAGAATAAGAATTTATCCTCACGATAAGTATCTCCGTACACTACTCTCCTAGCTTACTGAAGACCAACAGAAGAATGGAGAACTACAGATTCGATGTCGAGTCACGTGGAAGAAGATTGCAATGCTCCTTTCTCCATGAATGAATTTTCCTGTGTCCTCGCTGGTGCAAACGTATGTCCCAGCACCAGTTCTGATACATAATCAAATGCTTAAACACCTACCGGAAAATGTTCGTTCTTTTCTCCGCCGCATTTTTAACCTAATATGGGATGATCATTCCTTAACAGGGATTTGGCGTGAATCCATTGTTATTTCAATCCCTAAAGAAGGAAAGGACAGAACAATCCCGTTTTCTCCCAATCTCGCTCACTAGCTGTGTGTGTGTGTGTGCAAGCTTTTACAGGGAATGGTAAAGAAACGTCTGGTCAGGCTCCTATAGCAAAGGGATTTATTTACACCTTTTCAGTGTGGTTTCAGGAAGCACAGGTCAACAATGGATCACTTTGCCACACAGATCTCCACTTCTTTCGTGCTAGTACAACGCCTGGTTGCGTACAGAAAGCGTATGACACCACCTGGAGGTACAGCATTCTTCGTGCCTTGCATTCTTGGCGCCTTAGAGGCTCTCTTCGTTTCTAATCGATTTTCATTCGAAAAGATCTTTCTGCGTCCGCCTTCGTGATTCATTATCCTCAAGTCACCAGTTAGAAATCGGTGTTCCCCAGGGATCAATTCTGAGGATCACTCTGTTTGCCATTGCTATTAATTATATCGCATCAGTAATTTGAGAGCCTGTGAAAGCATAGCTCTTCGTTTACGACTTTACTATATCCTTCTCCTCGAAGAATATGCGAGTTATTGATAGGCAGTTACAGTTTGTTCTCAACAAACTGCAAGAATGGAATGATAAAACTGAATTGAAGTTCTCCCCATCAAAATCCAGTTGCATACACTTCTATAGAATTCTCCACCTCCATAATCATCCATATTTTGGGGGGAGGGCATCAACTTCCCTTCGTTGAATATGCCACTTTACTTGGCCTGACTTCGACGAGAGTTTAACATGGCGAACTCAAATTCAAAATTTGAAGAGCCGATGTGTATCACCATTGACCCTCCATCGCACCCTTACTAGAAGTTCATGGGGCTTAGACCGAGAATGTTTTTTGTGCCTACATATGACCATCATCTGTTCCATCTTACATTAAAGGTGTATTATTTATGCGTCAGCGTCTCCATCGACCTTCCGGTCATTGAAAACCATACACAATTCCCGCATACGTATCAGCACAGGCGCCTACCGCACGAGTCACATCGAATGCCTCATGATCGAGACTGGTGAACCATCCCTGAGCCGAAAGCGAGTAATTGTCTCCTATGGTGCGAAGGTTTGAGCTATACTCTTCCGCGCCAAGCAGTCCTTCATCCGTCACTGAACATCTTACGCACTCAGACCATTGTTATACCATCCGTCGGGAATATGTCTCTACATGCTGTTGCAGAAACTCGATATAAAACTCCCGATCCCTGTGAAACGCCCCCGAAGTCTTGTCCCCCCTTGGAACATTCTCTGGCTTAAAATAGACCTCAGATTATCACATTTCCCCATATCCTCAACTCCCCCAGTGTATTTCTGGCGGAATTCCACGAAACGAAATCCATGTTTCCCGGCTATACCTTCATATACACTGATGGTAAGGGTGTGCCTTCTACTGCCAGTTCCACGCAGTCTTCAAAAAGATTCTTGTGCAGCGCTTATAATGTAGAAAAATATGCGCTCTTGGAGGCACGTTTGCTGAATCGATGACTTTAAAGGACGCAGTGATTCAAAACGCTTGCTCGAATCTTTCTGCTTTTCTTCTTGTACCCTCTCACAATGATAACACCAAATCCATAATTTATTGGTGCGTCGTTATAATTGGTTTTTTTGTTGGATCCCGTTCAGTTAATAGGGAACAAAATTCCTGCGCAGGCAGCAAAGCTTGCGAAGAAGAAAACTGAGGTAGACATCCTCTCAGTCCCAAGGTGTTTATCATCATCCTCACAGTGCCAATTATACCAAGGTGATTATCAAAAGTTGTATTCTCTGTGCATGGCAAACAGAGTGGCAGAACTCGGATTTTAAATTCACGAGAATCATGGATATCATAAAACCTTTGTCTTCCCTTATCTCGTGGGTCTAGGCATGACCCACTCCCTACTTGCGACAATTGCGAGACGGATCTTACCGTGGCACTGTTCTAAGGTAAGAGGTAGCCGCCGAAGGCTTCACCTTGCTAGCTCTCTTGCACAGGTACATGATAATGAGTATTCTCTCTGCAAGCTTTTTTGTGTCTTACGAAAGACTGATATTTACAGCATTATGTGAGTGAATAGGATTGTGCGAAGTATTTGGCTTTTAATGGGACATTTAAAGTGTTTTTCTCTATTCTGTCAACTCCTTTTTTATGTAGTTGATCAAGTTTATTTTGAGTTTTACTCACATTTCATTTGCATTAAAAATGTGTTAGTCTGGCACTGTCATAGTGCGTATCACACTTAAAATAATTTGAGACGGGCGCCAATGACAGCTGTTGAAGCGCTTTTAAACCTTAATAATAATCATCATCATCAGAAATCTCAGAAACGTCATGGGCGGTACAAATGCTTACGCGCGCGCGTTATATCTTTGTGAGAGAAAGAAGAAAATCTAATGCTAAAACAGGACGTATTTTATCGCCCGTACTTTCATGTAAAATTACGCGAAAAATTCTGAAATTTTCGAAAAGTCGTACATGTACTTATTTCAAAATCTCTCTCTAAGAAACGGATTTCATTACGGGAAATAATCTCTATCTTTAATGTTTTAGTTTTAGGAACACTCCAAAAACATTTTGAACTTTTCCAATTTTCGAAAAATCAGGGTTTTTAACGAACATGAGACTTGCACCATTCTCACAAACATCCTTCACATTAACCAACAACAAAATTTTATCAAAAACGATTGAGTAATTTTTAAAAAATTTGGAAAATACTTCAGTGGCTTCATGTAAAGTACACCCCCCCCCAAAAAAATTAAAATATAAGTTTCAAATTTTAAGGGGTCCTCTCCATCAGCCAAATTGGGAAATAACAATATTGGAAAAATTCGGCTTCACGGTCTAGCCGTTAACGTTGTTCAAAGACGGGCGGATAGCATTCATTCGATTTTTTGGTATCAAGGACCAACAAAATATGGATTGTGGCTACAACACGTGTAGAGTATATTTACTTCCTCTTATACAACGTATATTACTCCGTATATACGTTGTATAGAGCCAATTATGTAATGCTACGGAAAATCGATTTCGTAATTTCAACGGAAATACACGTTTTGGGATCTCCTGAAACCGTAAAAGTGTTATTTTTCAAACGTTTGTCGTCAGTCTGTGGACACCACTTGGACCTAAACCATACGTAGGATCTTTTCCAAATTTAATATTCCCCAATCGACCCCAATCGATCTCCCCTCGAAGCGCTGGGATTTTGAAAAACTTTCTTGAAAATTTGGCGGTACTTTACATGAAGTCTCCGGAACGTTTGCAACATTTTCTCTGAAACGCTCCAATTGTTTTCTTTAAATTTCATTTAAGAATGCAGTAACATACACTTATAAAGGTGGCATAGGACCAACTTTCATGGTTAACTACAAGTTTTCGGAAATGGCGAAATTTTGAAGTTCTTCGGCGACTTCCGTTACTACAAAATTGAAAAAGAATTTTTTTCATTCAAATGAAATTTATTGCCCATAATTTGTTCTTTCATTGAGATTAAGTGCTTTTTTAAAACTTTTTGTAATTTTCGCGCAATGTTGCGTGCAAAATTGGCAATTTTAAAAATTACAAAATCTTTTTTTTCATAAAGGCTCCAAATTGTTTCTCTAAACTTTTGGTAGGAGTAGTGCTAAATACTCTCTTAGATAACATAAACGCCATTATTTTTCTATTCTCTTGTGTTTTCAAAAATACCATAAATATAATTTTTTGACTTGTTTCTCATATCGATATTTACATTACAGGTATTTTTTAATTATAAAATTTATGATATATGTGGTTTAGATAGTGTCCTACAAAGTTTCTCGAAATCTCTTAACAGTTTTCGTTAAAAATGAGCGCAAAATTCCGCATTTTCAGACAAGCTCAAACGCTATTTTCTCAGAAACGGCTTCAAACTTTTTCTACAGATAGAGCTAATTGCACTGTTGAATATGGCATTACAAAAATGTTGCTTCATTCGTTTTTGTTTATTTTAAATTACACAAATGTAATAATTTTCAAATTTCTGTCCGCTTTAATATAAACATTTCCAGCAATAAACGTTATATAAACGTGTATAAACGTTATTGTATTTGTGAGTAGAAGTGCTTTAAATGACTTCAATTGTTTTCTAAAATACACAAAAGAGTTCTGTCAAAAAAGCTTCAAATTTCGCATTTACCAATGAACTTAAACGAGTTTTTTTCTTAAATTCTCAAAATGGCTCCATATTCAAAGAAACTTTTCGTATACTAGGATGAGATTTTACTCTTTTTTAATGTCTTAAAAATATAAATTTAAGAATCCACCAATAGGGAACGAGAAAAAAATTTGCAAAATGTATTTTGGACGGCGATAGATGTCAGCGGGCAAGACCGTAAAGCTAGCCCACGCAAAGGAAATTAGAAAACTACTGCGAGAAAGTCTGTGCCATTCTATAGCACCGCAAGTTGAGAATATTTTAAAAACATCGAGGTGTCTTGTAAAGTACGTCCAAAACTTTAAAATAGATGTTTGAAACTCCCAGTTCCTTCAGATCGCTCGGGAATATCAATTCGGAGAAAATAGAAAAAATGTAAAAAACCGGCAGAGTGCCAGCATCCAAGAGGTAGTGCCGATTTACCCAACCCTGAATATCTGCAGGGAAGGGGTTAATCATGAGGACTTAGCCACGGAGAGTGACAAAGGTCTTCTTTCCTTCTCTAAGAGTCAGGGTGCCACTGAGGTACATAGGATCAAAAGGAAGGAGCAAAGAAAAGTGATCCCTATTTTGACCCTGATCCTTACCGTCCCTCCCGGAAAGGATCAGTTGTGGTTTCTACAACATCCGCGTGTGACTATGTACCAAACCCTTTGCGCTGTTACAAGTGTCAAAGGTTTGGGCATGCCCAGCAACGATGTATGTAGGAAAGCCCAGTGTGCGAAAAGTGCGATACATCAATGCGCGAAAAGCAATCCTGTTCTACACCACCGCAATGTGTCAAATGTGAAGACAACCATTATTCCAACTTCAATGAGTGCTCTACTTTTCTGCGGAAATGAGAGAATTAGAAAATCAGATATCGCAAAGGTTTCCTTCCCTGAGACCAAACGTTGACACCAGGCGAGAAATCCAGTAGACCTGCCACGATCCTTCTCCAGTGTCCTAAAGATACGGTCATATCGGGAATAACAGCAAGCTGCCAAACACCCCTTGTTTCCGCTTTAGTAGAGCACTTACGTTGTCAGGTGTCACCTGTAGTCTTCCCTGAAGATACGTCGTGCATTCAAGGTTTAAGTGTGATTATACTTACAATGTACAAAAAATCTAGCAAAACTCTTCACACTGAAAAAGAAATGGTTGACGCTCATTGAAAAACGGTTCATCCAACCAGAATCAATAGTAAAATTTGGTCAAGCAATTTTTGTGGCTGACGCACCGTAGGCGCCGTGTGTGAACCTCTATGGGGCCCTGAACCACCGCTGTGTCGGGTGGTGCCCTGGTCTACCGTGGTATTCTGAACCATAAAACGTTTGCAGTTCGTGGTTGACTCTCTTGGAACTTCGGTGAGTGGTTCCACAACCCATAATTTTTCGCTTCTGTTACTACGAAAAATTTTTATACCAAGAATGGAATTATTTACATCAACGCACATCTTTGCTTGGAAAGTTTTGCCTTGTTTTATACTCGTTCCTTTGAATTGTAAGTTTGAATCTAGAAATTGTTACATTAATTTGAAGAAAACAATATGCAAAAATGTGAAAGACCTTCCATTAATTTTTGTTTTTGAAAACCTAACACTAAAAGCAGTTGCCGAATAGAATTAGAAACATTAAGATTCAATCTGAAATAATTTCTTATTATTTTGCCAAATATTTTCTCTACTAACATTTAATAGCAAGTAACGAAATCTCAAGTTCTCTAACCAACAAAAAAGAATACAATATTAAGCAAAACTCAATTTAAAAAAATTTATTGTTAATTCATTACTTTGTATTATTTGATCCCTCGTTTCACATGTCATTTGCAACTTGTGGCACACAACCATAAATATACGAAAGTATAAGTGTTTTACATTTCATGAAACTATATATTTTTGTTTTAACCTTTACTTATTGATAGCTGTGTGCTGCAAGTTGCAAATTACTCCAATAAAACATGGGTATGAATAAATTAATACAATTCAACTCAATTACATTAATCTGATAAATGTGTTGCAAGCATGAAAACCACAAAGAGGAAAATGAACAATTGTGATAGCATTTGAAATACATAAATTTGGGAAACGGAAATGAGAAAAATGTTTGGATTTGGTGGATATGTTTACAAATGTTACATTGTATTTGGATTAATTATTTACGTTATCTTTTTATACATTTTCATAATGAACATTTCTCAGCAACAAGTGTGCTCATAAGTGCCCTAGACCACAAAAAATTAAAAATTACAATGAAGTCAAATTTATTTACTATCTCAGTTCTAAGAGATTTTGAAAAGTAAGATACCAGTTTTGCATCCGAGAATGCTGTAAATTTGCTCACATAGTAAAAACCAGACGTGTGCGCACATGAACATTTTGGAACACATAGCCTCATGGAATAAAAATATTGCAGTGCTTTCTCCTTTAGAATATGGAATATGATGAAGAGGTCAAATTAAAATATATTGAACTTGTGCACATTAGTTATTTTGTTTAACTTCTAATTATTACTTACAGGTCTATGTTAAACAAAGTGCAAATTAGTCTAGTCAAAAAACAAGTTTCATTGTCCAAAAATAATGAGTCAGGAAACAATGTAAGCATTATTAAAGAAAAAATATTAATTGCAAAAGATAATAGTTGTAATAAATGCATTAATTGTAACCATTTCTGAACGTCAACCACAATCTATAATAAGTGTTTCCAAATTATAAGGTTTTATTAAATAAGCGCAGTATAATTCAATTTTAACACGAGGGCTAAGTCCAATCCCCATTTCGTCTTCCTGTTATTTAGTTATTGTTTTGTAAGTCAATGTTTGCACTGGAACATTGGTATCACATGTTCCTCACCTCTCAGCATGAAGTTTGTATTGTTACATGGAATATCAATTATAAGTACATTACAAAGTTTGCCACTATAAAAATTGTTAATCCGTAGTAAATTCTCAAATTGACAGTATTCTAAAGGTATAAAATAAGAAAAATCAAAATTGTTCTGTTAATTAAAACTCAAATTATCAAAGAAAAGAAATTTCAAATGTTCTTAGATAAAGCTCCAAATTTCAAATTCCAACTATGCAATTCTAAATTAGGTTTTCTGAAGTAAAAACAATCGTGTACTTACATATCCATCCAAATAATAATTTAAAGTAGGAACAAATCGTCAAAAAAAGTTGTCTTAAAAAATGAAATAAGTAATTCAATATTTGTAAAAAAGTGAGAATAATGAGAGGACATGAAGGTAGTATGAAAATAGTTTTAAAAAGAGATCTCTACTCCCAAATCAATAAAAATATGTAAATAAAATTGTTAATTGAAACGACGCCCAGTAGGAGTGTACACATTCCCAGTCATTTTAGTCTTCTCACGCCTAACACAACAACTCAAATTACACAATGTAAAGTCCATGAAATTCGCACACCTGTCGCACACCTTTACAATTGAAACTTTACATCGTCCAAAAAAAGAAACCCA
>BOPP01000176.1:1139176-1188697 GCA_017312745.1 Gryllus bimaculatus | reverse complement strand
ATAATAAGTATATAAAGTTTCTCTTTGTGTGTGTGTGTGTGTGTGTGTGTGTGTGGATATGTATATATAATCGAAGTGGTTTTTAATATTTTGTTTTTAATATTATATAGATAAACAGGTGAGTTTTCACATTAAAATGGGTATAATGTTAATTATTTATTTTTGAACTTAAGTATTTTTTATGTTCCTCCTTAATTTATCCAATTTTGTAAATACTTTCAGTTATACTTAATGAGGAAAACAGAATCTCTGAAATACATCATCTTGTAGTTTCCCTTTATAAACATTCCGTCAGTCTTTAATGAATTAATCGGCAACGTCTCTGACAAACACACTTCAGCACTTTGTATAAACAAATTTACTGTATATAACCAAAAATGCAAATGTAATCCCTACTTTTCCAAACTTGGCAATGGATTTACACACATACATTCGTGTTCCGAAAAATGCTAAACATGTAATGAATCAAAATTATATGTTAAAATTAGATATTTTATTCGTGAAGAGTATAATGGCCATTATTGACGTCAGAGGTAAATTTAATGGCATAGCTCTGTGTGTCAATGGACATTCCCATGGGAAGAAATTCTGCTTGCAGCAGATACTCAACTTACTATTACGTCCTTTGTAAACTTAAAAAATTCTTTCCAGGGCCATAATTTCCATTAATGAGACACTATTTGACACTCAGAACTACTACTACTACAGAGCCCGCGCCCTGCGTTCTCTAGTACCATGCATACAGGAGTGCGTGATCCCGCCAAAGATGGTTGGGCAACTTTACCATACTAAACGTCTCAAATAACATGCCCTCGGCGTTCACAAATGGGTTCTCGCGGGAACCACTGAAGAGTAATATGAATTTATATGGGGGGGTTATAGGCCCCGCGTACATTTCAACCTCAATGGGTTGGTAATCGCAATGTGGGGCAAATCGTTGCTATCAATAGTATCACATCACTAATTGGAGTGTCTAAGAAAGAATCGCTCTTTATTGACGACTTTGCCGTTTTTGCTCCTTCAAGAGCATAAGATATTGAGAGACAGCTACAGCTTCTCAACAAATTGCAAGAATTGTGTGATGCAACTGGATTCAAATTCTCCATGTCAAAATCCAGCTGCATTCACTTTTGCAGTGTTCATCACCTCTACAATCATCCTGACTGTTTTCTTAGGGGTCGTCAACTTCGCTTGGCCCTACGTTGAACAAGCTTTTAACATAGTGAAAACACATAAATTGCAGAGCCGATGTGTATCACCATAAAACGTTCTTCGCACCCTTACTGGTAGGTCATGGGGTGAAGACCGAATGAGTCTCCTGCGCCTATACAGGACCATCATTCGTCCTTACTTGGATTATGAATTCGTTGTTTATGGGACCGCTCGTCCGTCGACCCTCCCGCCATTTAATATCATACGCAATGCCGGTATACGGATCAGTACAGGCGCCTACCGCACGACTCGCATCGAATGCCTCTTGGCCGAGGCTGGAGAACCATCTCTGAGCCGAGGGCAAGGTATTGCAAAGTATGGTACGAAAATATCAGCTATTCCATCACACTAAGCAGTCCTTCACCTGTCACAGGACATCGTATGCACTCATACCATCGATACCTCATCCTCCGGGTATCCGTCTCTACATGCTGTTGTAGTCACTCGATATAGAACTCCTCATCCCTGTGAAACCTCCTCGAAGTCTTGTTCCCCTTGGAAGCTTCTCTGGCCGAAAATTGACCTGAGATTATCACACTTCCCTAAATCCTTAACTCCCTCCAGTGCATTTCTGAAAGTTCCAGGCCACGAAATCCATGTATTCCTGCTATAATTTCATATACGCTGTTGGTTCTTCAAAATAGTAATGTAGGATGTGCCTTCTACTGCCACAGTGCCTCCCGGATTCTTCGAATACTCTTCGTGCATCGCTTATCCTGTAGAAACATATGCGCTCTTGGAGGTACTTAAGTTTGCAGAATCGATGACATATACAGTACATACTTCTTTAAATAATTTGACATGGGCGCCAATGACCCTAGATGCGGAAGCGCCCTTTGACCACAGTAATAATAATAATAATAATAATAATAATAATAATAATAATAATAATAATAATAATAATAATAAGCCCTTCGGATAGACGAGATCGCTAAGGCAGTAGTGCTGTAGCGATCTCTGACGGAAGGTTTGTGGGTTCAAGTCCCGCTACGGGCATGGGTGTGTTTGTGTGTCGCTCATTCATTCTTCATTATCATCACTCCATCTTCCATCCCCCCAGGGCTGGCAACCCTGGGGGATAAAAATTTGGATTCAGCTTAATGCTAATACTTCCAAAAAGGAGTCACATGCACTTGCCAGGAGATAAATGTTACTGAATCTCAGTAAGTGCAAATGCATGTCCGCGTGATCCAAGAGAGCCAATTCGCGTCCAAAAGAATTAAATAATTATAACAATAATAATACTGCAGTGCACATACCACTAGCAGATATAATAAACAACCCCTCTGAAGTACCAGCATTCATCACTCAAGAACTCGCATATCTGAAACCTATACAAAATGGAACTTGAAAACCAAAGCAATATAAGCCAATCACGTGCTCGAATACAATATACAAAATAATATCTTCTGTGATAGCACAAAATATATCGAAATAAAATCGTTTTGCCTTCGCAAAATCCTAAAAACAGCTCATTGGTAAAAATATAATTGAAGCCATCTACTATATCCCTTTACTCTAAAGTATCCCACTACTGACGAATTCCTTTGGCGTTCTAAATTGGCCACAAACTGATCTGGAAAATCTAAATATCCTGGTACTCTCACGAAATACAGAATCCATCATCCAAAATGTGCTGTGGAAAGATTGTACATTCCCAGAAAACGAGGAAGAGGTCTCTTAGACCTTAAAAGCATGTGCAGTAAACAAAGTGACAACATTAAAAATGTACTTTCTATCTGAACCATCAGATACGTGGAAAGCTATTTTATCTGTGACAAACGGTATATCCTGCTTAATCTGGAGGATAAAGACAACTATCTGATTGTAAGCACCACTGATGACAGAGTACAATCATGGAAGTCCAAAATTCTCACGGTAGATTTCCCCATTCCCTGGAACAAGCTGATAAAGACGCCTCGATGCGTTGGCTTAGGGATTGGTCTCAATTGGGGAGACTGAGGAATTTATTCGTGCTATCCAGGATCAGATGATTGCTACCAACAACTACAAAAATATATTGAAAAAAAACAACAGATGTTCGAGATGAATGTAGGATATGCCAGCAAGTACCAGAAACAATAGCCCATGTAATAACGCCATGCACAAACGTGGCAAACACAATACCTAAGCCGGCACAGTCTAACTGCAAACATCGTCCATCAACCCTTGCAGTAGAATATGGTCTAATATTACCTGACACTAAATGCCCATATTATATGTATAACGCCAAGCTAGTATTGAAAAACACAAACTGCAGGATGTGCTATGATATCCAAATACACAGGGACAAAACCATTGCAGCTAATAGACCAGATATTGTAATTCACCATTTTACGACAAAAGGCCTTCATTGATATCACGCATCCATCAGATCACAACATCGACAAGGCAGAAGAAAAAAAATCACTAAATATACCCCCTTGCCCGCAGAATACTGAGAAATATATCGTCTTAATTCTGTTGAAGTTATACAATTTGTTATCACAGCAACTGGTCTGGTCAATAAAAACCTGAAAACGTATATTCAAAAATTACAATTCTCTTGTAAAGAATACTGTACAGAAATGGAAAGATGTAAGTTAGAACAACATGGAACATTAGAACACATAATCAAGCTATGCCCCCAGTACGATAATCTGACAAATACATTTATAAAAGATAATATTATATCGATTCTTAATTGTGAAAGTTCAGAAGAAGAGCAATAAATGCTCTATTTTATAAATTCTAGCCTTTAGTTACTTTCCTTTGTTCTTTCAGAATAGAATTTCCTCTAACAGAATTTTAGTAGATTGATTTGACTTGTTACAACATAAGACTGTAGAGAATTATAATGGATTGAGACAATATGAATATTATATAAATTTCTGTAAATTATTTTCGAACTTCTACTTTAGCATTGTTGATGTTACTTCTGAAAGTGTAATTTTTCTATTTCTGCTAACCAGAAATAAATGTAAGAATTACTTTGTAAATGGCCAAACCTACCATCGGCAATTGTACGAGTAATAGGTAAGGTCTGCTATACGTTTCAAATAAATTAAAGAAATAAATTAAAAATTACAATTAAAACCCAATGCAATAATTCTTAAAACTGAAAAATCTGTCATCTTCGAAACGTCGAATAGTTCGCACCATGCTGAATTTATCATGAGCTGTTACCCGAGTATGAGGTCTGCCAGTGTTCGGCCCACACACCTCAGAAAATCGGATGACTCCCGAGACTTGAGCCAATGATAATAAAAATAGGGATGTTAAACATTAAAAATGGGAAGTTGGGTGCCTACTTCACTAGCAAGAAAGAATTGGCCAATGCACAGAGCCACGCGAACAAGACCTCCAAAATACCTACAATGATTCACCCCTGACCGATGCACAGGATACGAGAATGTCATGTTCAACAGCGTAATTGAACACTTTCGCGGTACAGACCGAGCCGAGTGACCATTCATCCCTGTCCTGAAGAACAAGAAAAAGCAAAGGAAACAATAAAGAGGGTGAATAATATATTGGAGGCACATGTTAAAAACTTGGATGACCTAACGGAGCTACTCATTGCTAACTATTGTGCAGCAGCTACTGTCATCGAGCTGAATGGCCAAAAGACGTATTACCCAAATCATAGGAGGAATCAGCAAAAACGATTCGCGAGAAATAAATGAACTCAGATCCAAAGCTGACATAAAATAATACCTTAACAATAACCAAACCCAGAGAGTAGTTACGAAAATAACCATCCTAACTACAAAGGCAGGCATAAAATTGAATTGTACACTAAGTAACCGGGTCGTTGAATCTTTGTTAGACACTTTTAGGCAAAAGCAAAAGGAAGTTGACTCCGCCGATACAATCGCTAATCAGCAACACGATCTGCGCGAACTAACGCTGCGCGAACTATTACGTGTTAGAAGAGGAGCAAAAGGGTTGCATAAAAATATCGTTAGGTTGTAAACATCAGCTGACAATTGATACATTTACCTTGGAACAAGTTCGCAAAAGACGACACAATCTGCATATGCGCTACATAGGTTACCAGAAGGCATTTGACTCTGTCCCGAACAGTTAGTTGCAAAAGGTTCTTGAGATATAGTGTGTGTCCAAAAATCAAACGCTTAGTGCAATGATGGCGAAATGGAGAACGAACATATGGTTGAGTTCGGAAAATATAGGAGTGGTTCATATTGAAAAATGGAATGTTCCAAGGAGATTCACTGTCACTATTATGGTTTTGTCTAGCAATTAACCGTATGTCTAAACTTTGTAAAAACAGCGAAATTGGGTACAAATTAATTTAAAAACAACTTATGCTCGTCTCATTTGTTGTATGTTGATGACCTCGAACTCTGTTCAGAGAGCAGACACAAATTACACGGTCTAATTGAGACGGTGAAAGGGTTCAGTAAAAATATAGAGATGTCTTTTGGACTTGACAGATGTGCCATTATAGACGTAAAAGGGCACGATCGAAAGCCACAATGAACCAATTAGATACATTAAAGGAACTTCCACCGTATGAAGTTTACAAATATTTAGGTATGATCCAATGATACCGAATAGATCATTCCATCATGAAGAGAGCTCTGACCGGTAAGTATAGATCAAGAGTTACAAAAGTTCCGAGCACTAAATTAAACGGGCAAAAACAAATCATGGCAATTACTTCTGGACAATTCCTACACCTTCGTATTCTTTCGGAATTCTCAAGTGATCGTGTGCAGATCTTGCTGAATTAAATAGACTGACTAGAAGGCTGCTTACTAAATTCAGGTGTCTTCATACAAACATGTCTTTTAAAGGACTATATCTACCCCAAAGAGGAGGAGGGAGGGGACTACTCTAAACATTGAAAATCTCTGCAGAAACCAAGAAACAAAAATGAAGCAAACGTTATTGTGAAGATGCTTTAATGAAAATGGCTGTACAAGGAGATGATGGTTATACTCCGCTAAACTGGAGGGCATTTAACGCAGGAACAAGAACTGTAGCTGGAGCAACACTAAAAGGGACATTTCAAATAGATTTAGAAGAGTGGCAACGAAAGGCAGTACATCTAGCCCATTTAATGGGTGAATGTACTGCACGCTCCGACAGAGCGTACTTACAGAGACACAACCAACTAGCTAAGATGGTCCGTCAGCAATTGGCACTCAAGCATGGAATAGTGGAGCTCCTCCGTAAATACAACCTGTAAAAGAAGCAAATAATACCACCATTTACTGGAACAGACCCATAACAACAGATAAGATTGCCCTTCGGTAGACCAGATATAGTTTTTTTATGACAGGGTCAAGAAAGAAGCTATGTTTGTTGATATTGCTGTCTCTCTCCCCAGTGACCGAGCTCCTTAACGTGGCAGGAATGGGCAAATTAAACCCATCACAAGCTATTGAGAAATAATAATAATAAATAATTTTGGAATTTATTTACCATCAATTTGTTTGCTACAATGTACAGTATACAAAAACAAAAAAAAAGTCTTTAAATATAAAAGAACTATAGGAATTTAAAATGAAATACATAACATACCTCGTACCTTAAACATCGATCTCAGAGTTAGAAATACCGGACTGTCACGAAAGGACATTATTTACTTATCTTTCTAATTCTTTACCAATTGAATGTGGGGTCCCGCAAGGTTCGATCTTAGATCCTATCCTCTTTCTGTTATACGTAAACGATACGCCTTCGTCTATTAAAAACGGAAGGACAGTTCTATTTACCGATGACACGAATGTTCTTTGCAAAAAAGAAACAATAAATAGTATAATTTCAGAGGATTCAATTTGGTTTTGTAATAACAAATTAATTGTTAACGAAGGAAAAACAAGTCAGTTTTGGTAAATTTATATGAATTACACCCCTGACCCCCATTAAGTGCTTCTTGCACTTGAGAGGGAGGGATGAGTGGTCTTTCACATTTGTTACGATGCCAGTGTTTACCATGGTCCCCTTAATTTCCTATTGAGTAGCAGCTGAACTTTTTTATGTCGTTTATAAATATTAGGTAGTGTAAGTCCTAAGAAACTTCCTTGTGGAATTACCATTTTCACAGTTTTAGTTTTAGGTATTATCTATTTTGATTCTAAATGATCTCCCTTCTAAATAGTTTTTGAACAACTATAAAACATTACCTATTCCTCCTGTATTTTCCAGTGCATCTAACATTTTTTTCATGATTTATCTCATCTTTAACTTTTGACACGTCAATGCTCAATGCTATTACATGGAATCCCTTGTGTAATTTTTCATTAATTTTTTCTATAAAATTGTTCAATAAGTCTATAGTGCTTTTATTTTTGTGATGGTCAAAGTGATTTCTGTCTATTATTTGATATTTTTCCAAAACGTTGGTCAATTTTTATGATATGAATTTTTCGAATACTATACTTATTGTATTTAAAATGGAGATCGGCCCGTAGTTTTCATAGGCCAAGAAACTGTCTCCTTTATGTATCGGTCTGATTATAGATTCTTTTAATTTGTCTGGAAACGTTCCCTCATTAATGCTTAAGTTGATAGTAATTATAATTGGTGCTATTCAGTTAATGTTTTGTTTTATATCTTTTATAGATATTTTGTCTATTCCTGGAATGAGATTTCAGGCAGGAAAAGAGTGTTATTCTGTTGTTTTTTCAAGATTGCTATGTTACATTTACGTACGATATTTTTCATTTGCTTTTGACAAGTGATATAATGTGATGAAATGTGACAAATTCATAATAAGAGATCCACAATATTAAACAAAATGTCAAAGCAACCTGACAAAATTAATTAATATTTCCAGCTGAGAACATATTTGATGAACGATTTCTATTTCTGCAAAATTATTATTAGCTGCGTATTGGATGTATCTGCTATAGGTTTTTACTTTCTCGCTACCACTTGCGTAGTAGAGAGAAAGTCATGTCTTGCTGCAAATGTTAATTTTCGAAAGGAGGACTTATTTCAGACTCATGTTATCGAAAAAGTCGTTAAATTCAGTTACTAAATTCAGAAAAAAGTATTTTAACACGTGTTGTAGCCAGAATCCATATTTTGTGAGTCCTTGATACCGAAAAATCGATTGACGACAAAGCGTGTGTCCGTCCGTCTCTGAACAACGGTAGCGGCTAGACCGGTCAGCCTATTTCTTCCAACAGCGCTATCCCGCAATCCGTCTGGCTGATGTCGCGGACCGTTAAATTTGAAATTGATAATTTGATTTTGAGGGATACTTTACAAAAAAAATGGCTCCATCGTTTTTGATTCAATTTTGTTGTAGGATATTGTGAAGGACGTTTAAGAGACTGGTGCTGGTCTCATATTCGCTGAAAACTGATTTGTTCGAAAATTGCAAAAGTTCAATTTTTTTCTACACCTACAGTTATGAAGATTGAGATTTTTGCTCTTAATGAAATGTTCCATAAAGAGAGATTACCAAATAAGGTCATGTACAATTTTTCCAAAATGTGAGTACTCTTTGCTGCATTTTGCGTGAAGTATAGGTAATTTTTCATTTTTTATTTTATTTTATTTTTTTTTTTTTTCAAAAACGGCACCACCAATTGTGATTAAATTTCCATCTCTGATAGCGTATGGGACAATTAAGATAATCGCGCAAGTCTCATATTAGATGAAAATTCTGATTTTTGTAAATTCCAAAATTCAAAATCTTCCCAAAAAATTTCAAAATGTTCGGTGTCTTCCTGCTACTAGAATTATGAAGATATTTTTTAAAATTATGAAATATGTTCATGAAAAACAGATCTTCAAATAATGTGATGTTAAATTTGTGAAAAAATAGTATTTTTTACTAAATTGTTTTTCAAACACAGGCAATTTTTTTCTTTAAACTATTTTGTACTTTCTCGCTACCGCTTACTCAGTAGAGAGAAAGTTATGTAATGCTGCGCGAAAAAACGGAGTTTTCGGCAGAAAAATACTAATTACGGGGTCCAGGTAGCGAAAAAGTGAATAAATCCAGTTGCTAAATTTAGAAGAAAAAAACACGTGGTGTAGCCAAAATACATGTTTTGCGGGCCCTTGATAGTGAAAAATTGATTGACGACAAAACATATGTCCTTTTGTGACCAACGCTAGCGGCTAAACCCTGCTACCTATTTTCTCCAAAATTGATTTTCCCCAATTGGTCTGGCTGGTGTCGCGGCCCTCTGAATCTTAAATCGATATTTTAATTTTTGGGGAGTACTTGACATGAAGTCCGTGGGACATTTTCAAAAAATTGCTCCGTTTTTGATTAAGCTTTGTTATTGTATTGTGAAAAGTACGTTTAAGGTAATGACGCTGCTCTGTTCGTTAAAAAACCTGAATTTCCGAAAATTAAAAAAATTGACTTTTCTCGGCGACTTCCTACAGCTACGATTATGAAAATTACCATTTATTTCTTTATGAAAATAATGAGATCTAAAAATAATGCCATGTTCAATTCTTCAAAAACGAGCATTTTTTGCCAAATGTGTCAAATAAATAATTTTTATTTTCCTTCAACTATTTTTCTTTAAAACGGAACAATTTTTTATTAAATTTAGACCCTAGAAAGTGTAAGGGACCCTGAAGAGAATAGTACAGATCTCATGTTCGTCGAAGTGCCTGATTTTTCGAATACTTAAAAAAATCTGCATTTTCCTACAACTAAAATTGTGAAGATACATTTTTTTAATGAAATATGTTCATTAAAAACAGATCCTCAAATAAAATCATGTCGAATTTTTTTTAAACATATGAGTATTTTTTGTGTAATTTGGCGACAAACATAGTTACCCCCTGTGAGTTTACTGCCCTTCGTGAACATAATTCCAGGCATTGGGATGCTTCGTAAGTTAGAATTGGTATATTGCTTCGATTTTCTTGGTTAGTTTCTTACATTCAGGATTTTGTTATACATTTACAAATTAATATTTTAGAAATTATTTAAATCCTATTTGAAATATAACAAATAAAAATTGCTAGCCTTCAGGGAATATCAGATTGGAATACAACAATGGCTTGGGAACAATGACTCAAAAGCTCATTTCTGTGAATTACGCCTTTTTATTAAGACATGATTTATCTGTATGAAAAGCAGTTTTAATTGTCAAATTTGTGCTGATTGATGTGAATATATAGTTTTTGCAACAAATGTTCTACATTTGTAAAGAGTTTTACGAAAAAATGACTGAGATGTATTAATTCGGCGAGAATTTGTGGTGTAAATAGTATTATATAACTATTACTAAAGATGAGAAGCACGTATTATTTTAGAACTGCTAGTTTAAAAAACGGCATAAAATCTTTTGGTTAAAATTTGGACCCAAGATTGCTCAAAGGGTGCTTAAGAGAGTGGTGCAGGTCTCGCGTTTGTTGAAATGTGTGGTTTTTCGAATGAAGAAAGATAAAAGTGTTTGGCGTGTTCCTGCAACTACAATTGGTTAGAATTTTTTTTCTGAATGAAATATGTTCATCAAAACATCTTCAAATAAGGTAAAGTTTACTTTTTGAAAATATAAATATTTTTGGTGTATTTTTACGTCAAACATACCCGCTCTGAAATCTCTGCGCTTCGTGAACATACGTTGAGAGGTATTTGAAAGCTATTTATATTCTTATAAAAGAAAGGAGATTGAAACAAGGTTTTGCATTTAACTCAGAACTAACGTAGTACTTCTTTACTTGAAGAAATTTTGATCGCTGATTATGGGATGTTTCATTTGTAAAAGTTGGAAATTACTACTCTTCCTGGCTATCGAAATAAATGCAGGATGCGCTATAGGCGCTTCTTTTGAATTAGTTGGATTTGAATTATATTAGAATTATTTATAATACTTTACCTGGAAGAAAAAGTGAAAAAATTGTGTACAATAAATTTGTACGAACATTTTAACTTAAATTTCATATTACTACTTAATTGAGGAACAATGCAGCGATATAAATTTGATAAGATAAGATAATGAAATGTGAAATTCTTTTGAATTATTCTCTTTGTTGAACATTGGCATGCAACGATTATGAGGCTGTATTTTATTTATTTTTATATTTATTTAACGTCAAAAATAGAGAAAGTGAGTGTGACGTGCTATGGGGAGAAATGCATTCTAAGAAGTTTTTTTTTTTTTTTAATTCTGGTTTCCCTACTCTAATCCATACGCATGTTGAATTCTGAAAGTAGTCACGGACCGCGCGCCATCTTTCCTTCCTCTTTCTTGTCCTATCCTCATCGCTTACACACACACACGCGCGCGCACACACACACACACACACACACACACACACACAGTAAGAAGCACAACACTACCACACTGTCGTGAGCATAGAGCTTGTCCCGGCTGGGGCGGTGCCCTCTTGGTGAGAGATACCTGGTTGGGGAAACCCCGCTAGCCGACGGTAGGTCGCCATCCAGGGGGAGATCACCGCCATCATCCAGATCTCACCATCCAGGGGGAGATCCTAGCCAACGAGCGAGGGAAAACATATACTACACTTACGGGATTAACGACTTCCCTAGTTGACGCGCCCGGAATCACTAATAACCAACCAACCAACTAAAATCCTGATGGAATCGAAACATTTGTTTTTTGATTAGTAATCAGAATTTGGTGAAAATTTCTTAGGTGTGAAAACGTATAGAGCATTTAGCATTATATGTTCAGAAAAGGAGTAAGGTTTAATTCGTGTAATGTGGAATCTGATCATTTAAAAGAATATGTGACACTTAAGAATGAACTTAAAATATCTTGTAGACACCCAAAAATAATTTTATGATTTACTAGTTCTTGCTGTGTGTTTATAAACATGAAATAACAAATAACAGCATTGTCACTATCCTTGGTGGCCTTTCAGATTCATTATGCCCGCGCGGGCCTTTTGAATTCTTTATGCCCGCTCTAAACCCAATACAACAAATACATTTTTGTGAATTCGATTTATTAAAGATACAGTAAAATACTATAAATAAAAGACATGATGCTTGAATAAGTGAAATAACACGTTATATGAGTAAACCTTATTCTGCTTAATTGATATGCGGTATACGTAACCGTTAGTAAGGAGCGAGAAAGTATGTGCTGTTTCAGCTCCACTTTTATTTCCCATTTCAACAGGTATTTTAGCTAATGTTTTGTTATTTGTTCCTGCACGCTTGCTGTTTGTTCCTGGTTTTTTGTTTGTAGTGTTTAGTTTTGTTTTTAAATTACAGGACCCAGTGCTTCTGCGGTAATGATGAACCTCCGTCCACGTCACGTTTGCCTGATTCATCTTGCAATATGAAATGTCCTACTGATCCTCGAGATGCCTGTGGTGGTTATTTTACAATTAATGTCTATGAAACGGGGATTGCAAGTGAGTATTGTGTATCTTTTTATTTGTATTGCTACATTCATAAAATGTTAACAACACTAAGTTACGAGTTGTTCGCTTCCTTACAGTGGCGTTCAGTCAAATTGAGCTACCCTTAGTGCCTCCTATGATTACAAATATAAACCATAATAGTTTTCCCGCGCCAATGTCTCGGCCCGTGATTGTAGTCGGTAACAATAACCTATCTACAGAAGATAGCAGTCACTGAACAATGTTTCCGGCTAGACAGAGTAGAATCAAGGCTCAAAGCTAGGAATTTCACCAGTCATAATAATAGAGCCACTGTAGACATTTATAATGTAGTAGTACTTCCACTTATTTCGATTCTGTTTGAATTGTGATCGCATGATGTACACGTAGTTTTCTTATATTACATATTTTACTGAAATTTGTAGATGGGTCGTGCAAATCACCACTTATCTGAAACGACAGGGGACTTTTATCATGTGGGAAAAAGGTGAATTAATGAACAAAATTGCAAAAGAACTGCGTATTTCGCGAGTCCAGAATACAATTCACAAATGTACACAGACGAAGCAGATACCTGAAAATCGAGGCAGGCGGCGAAGAACGCCCCTACGAATGAATGGACGAATCTGCTTAGAAATTCAGAAGGATCCATTCCTGTCAGCACCTTGCTTGAAACAAAATAATGCTCAGGGTTATGGTGTTGAATTATCTACTTCAACTGTTCAGAGAAGATTACGAGCTTCACAGCTCAATGAACGTATTGCAAAATGAAAACCACGTATGTCAAAACGAAATATTGCGACCCAAGGGAAAGGAGGATTCTTGGCGGCACAATGTACTCTGGTCGGACTAATCCAGGGATAACAGATTTTCTTCTGATGGAAAGGTGTACGTGCAACGCCCTCCAAACGAGGAAAACAATCCCAGGTACATTTTAAGAACCGTGAAACGTGAGGTGGTAGAGTAATGGTGTGGGGATGTTTCTCGAGGTATCGTATGGGTCTGTTGTTCCGTATAAAGGAATCACGAACGCGGAGATATACCCACAAATATTAATGTCAACTGTGTTCCTTATGCTCGTGACGAAATGCCTTTCGTCTCTTTTATGCAAGACAACGACCGAAAACATACCGCAAAGTTAGTGAAGTCATTTCTTGAGAAGGAAAACGTGAGAGTTTTGGATTGGCCACTACAGTTCCCAGATACAAATCCAATTGAAGATTTGTGGGAAAGTGCTGATAGAAGGATTGGTCGATCTAAAGCAACTAATGTAAACCAACTGTGGAAAGAAATTCAAAAAGCATGGTATTCAACTCACGAAGAGGAATACAGACTTATGTGAGCTTATCGGGAAGAAGAAACCAGGCTGTACTAAAAAATAAAGGATACCCTACCAATTACTGACCCATTTATGATGGGGGAATGTTTTTTCCTGTATTTTGTGCTATTTTTCCAAATCGTTATATCAGATGGCTATTTTTTGACTTCTTGGAAAGGTAAATTTTTTAAAATTTTTCGTTATTTTGTAAAATAATTTGGGTCTGAATGACATGTAAAGGTTTATTTATGTTTCCATATTGAGTACAAAAGATATGCTATTTATTTATAAATAAAGGTTATTTGCAAAACAAATCCCTTAATTTATTTTTAATGTAATGGAGACTCAATTTTATTGACCGTATGTATGTTTTATTGACTATGTGTGTTGTTGAAAGAAAATTAAGTTCAAAAGATAATACAAAGCCTGCATAGTTTTGGAACAGATGTTGCAGTGTGTTTTCATATTGTGTTGCGATTTAATAGTTCCTTATATGTAATGGTAAGCAGTGAGTGATTTAACAGGACTGCATTTCTCGTCGAGGTGTGTCGGTTCACGTCCTGTCGGGGGATTGCAGAGACTTCTTTTGTGTGTTTTACTCTGTTTTGCTGTCGGCCGTCGGAGTTCTTGGCTGCCCCAAAATTATCTGAGATACCAGATATCCGGTTGCATACACAATGTGATTAATTTCAGCAATATCTAGATCTCTACCTGGGGCCTGTACCATCTCATTAAAGACACAGTTCGCTGTCTCTATCACTCTCTTAGCTTTGGCATTTTCGTATATTCTCCTCAACGATGCCCAAATTTGGAATGGAAGTAGACAAACTCTTTCTATCTCTTGTCGGAAGAGGTTCCGCATCATGTCCTTATTGTGTGATTGAGAGATGAAATTTCACTCCTGGCGTATATTTCACTGAGACGATATGAACCTTTAAGAGTACCAGGCTTCATGGTTCTAAATGTTCATGTGGATACTTCGATCGAAGAACATTCTCTGCATTTCTCTGCGCAGGTGGTTCTGCTGTTAATTTTTCACTGGCGAGTATGTATCGTCGTCTGGCAAGCTTCTTTGAATCTCATCTGGGCAGATCTCATCTGGGTTTAGCTCTTCAAAACGTCTATTTCTGAGCCTCAAATTTTCGCTTTTCCGTAGTAAAAGTACATCACCTCCTTTAATTCATCCCGTGTTCATTTCTGACGGTGGGTTTGAAGTTCTGCGGGCTCTGGGTCTCTGGGACTAACATCCGTTTGAGAGCCAGACGTCTACAAGATGACATGAGCTCGGTTTTTGAGCAGGTATGGGTGTTGTATGATAGACAAAGGGCGCCACCGTGCAAGCGCGCCAGAAACTACCGCGACGGCCTGACTGCAGGCCGCTCGACAGACACGCTGGACATCGGACACGATGCTACGCTCGTCTCCTGCTCATACTGTGTATTCCAAAGTTCGCTAAATAAACGCCATTCCGATTGAATATCGTTTGTCGTTATTCATACAACAATGGGACATTAGTAAAACAAGGCACGTTAAAATGTATTACATTTCTTGTACTAACCACATTGCTCATTGGTTTTAAGTAAAGATTCGCAGAAAGCGAGTTCGAGTTCACAGATCACACGTAATCCATGGGTTATTTCCTGACATCCGCGTTACTGTGACCCACAGTGGCCTCGGGACATCCTCCGCAGGGTCTAGTGAGGCTCATTCCGATTGCCAGTCGCCATTTCAGCATCCTTCGCTGGCTAATGCAAGGTTCGGGCCTCCACTCTAATTAGTGACCTGGTGCGCCAACCCAGTTTCTCTCTTGTACACTCCCTAGGCCGATAACAGGAAGTCCAAGGGTTCATGATCATTCCATCTCTACTTCCTTCTCACTCCCCTCAGAAGTACTTCGCCTGACACATCACCTTTAACCTATTTAGCAGTGGCTACGCTACCGCTGACATCTCTCAGGATCATTAGGTTACTGAAGCTCCAGCATCAACTACAAGATCGTGTGCTTCTAGGTGCAATTATTATTATTATTATTATTATTGTTATTATTATTGTTATTATTATATTTTGTTCGAGAATCGATCTCCTGAGAACCTCACAAACGTCCAACTGGTCAAACCAAGGCCTAGTCATATTCCTGAGGGCCAGTTCACGTGACTTCTTACTCATTGGGAATCGGTATTTCCGCTAATAATTCAATTTTAAACCCCAAGAGTGTTTGCCCTGGTGGATGAGATGTGAAATAATGATAAGGGTCAGTCCACGTCCTGACAGGAATGCAGGGCTCTCAAGTATTTCTTTCTTTCACCAGTCATCTTTATCTTCCCCCATCGTTCATTCTCGTTCTTTTCTAACGTCCTGTCTTTTTACGTCTACCCCTTCTATTTCACTGTCCCCTGTATGCCCGCCCCATGTGTTTGTCGTGCAAGGCGACTCATGTTGAAAGGAATGTATGTCGTGGTAGACGTTTGTTTCCCAACTACCCTGGTGCTACTTTTCACTTTGCACTTAGGGATACGTTGTTTGTATATTTTAGGGAACATTCCATGTAGGTTTTCAACACACTAGCTTTGGCCTTGGACATTTTTAGGCCCACTTAGTTAACTCACTCCCGATCAATTGGTTCGGACTGGATCTTCAACTGAACGGCGGTTTAGCGGGGGGTATCCACGAGAGGGCAACGCTGTATCATCCCCCACTACAACTCCGTGGTAACCCTGGCACTAAAGTGGAGTGTCCCTTTGTTTGGCTCCGTGGTGTGTGGGGACCACGAGGATGTATCTTACACTGAAGAGTCAACAAACTGGGACAGCGGCGCGTATTGAAATAAAGAGATTGGAACCTATCGGCAACGTCTATATAAGACAAGTAGTCGGGGTCCAGTTGATAGATCGGTTAATTATGCTACTATGGCAGGTTATCACGATTTAAGTGAGTTTGAACGTGAGGTTATCGTCGGCACAAGAGAGATGGGGCATAGCATCTCCGAGGTCGCGATGAAAGTTGTATTATCCCGAACGACCGTATCACGAGTGTACCGTGAATATCAGGAGTCCGGCAAAATACCACACCTCCGGCATCGCTGCCAGAATGGGGCCAACGACGACTGTGAGGAGAATCATTTCACGTGACAGAAGCGCATCCCTTCCGCAAATTGCTGCAGATTTCAATGCTGGGCCATCAACACGAGTCAGCGTACGAAGTATTCAGCGAGACATCGATATGGGGTTTCGGAGCCACAGGCCCAGTCGCGTCATCTTCATGACACTGGACTGTTGAAAGACCGGAAACATGTTGCCTTGTCTGACGAGTTTCGTTTCATATTGTTTCGAGCGGTTGGACGGATGCGAGTATGGGGACCTCATGAAGCCATGGATCCTGCATGTCAACAGGGGACTGTTCATGCTGGTGGAGGCTCTGTGATGCTCTGGGGCTTGTACTGTTAGTAATATATGACACCTCATACGTCTAGATACGACTGTGACAGGTGACACGTAAGCATAATGTTTGATCGTCTGTACCCATTCATGTCGATTATGCAACCCGACGGCCTTGGTCAATTCCAGCAGGACAATGCGACAGCACAAACGTCCAGAATTGCTACAGTATTACCCCAGAAATTTAGTCACTTTCACTCTCCACCAAAATTTCCAGACATCAATATTATTGCGTGTATCTGCGATGCCTTGGAGCGTGCTGTTCAGAAGAGATCTCAACCCCCTCACACTCTTGTGAGTTTATGAACAGCCTGCGGGATACATGGTGTCAATTACTTGCAGCACTACTTCAGATAATAGTCGAGTCATTTGGCCACATCGTGTTGCAGCTCTAGCACTTGAGGTGCATTCCCTTGTTCTTTATAACCATTTGTATCCTCTCTGGCATGCTTTTCACAAGGTCCTTGTACATTTTCTGAATTTTTTTGTTCATGAAACCATATGTGTATGATGTGTACGATGATACCAATTCTAGTTGTCGTTTTCTTCTGTCTTGTGTTAACAATTCCTCATAAAGTTTCAATGTAGTTGCAGTCTGACCTATTACCAGGCCAAGACAATGTCTTTATGTTATTTTCCTCCAAGTAATTTTTAACAGACTAGGCATAATGGAATGATGCTCTGTCGTGCATAAAATGCAATCTTTTTCAGGAAACCAATTTCTGATCTAAGGCAGCAGGCGGGCTTGAAGCGTCTTTTTGTACTGATTCTGCTCAATTGTGCCTTCAACAGTGTCTAATCTGCCACATTCATGAACTGACATGTAACACGTACTATAACTGAAGTTAGATATTTAACTCTCTGAGTGATGCATTTTGGAGAAAACTCATCAATGGCCATTCTCACGTACTGGCTTCTTTTCTTGTACACAAAATATGGTCTCATCTGAAAAAATTAACTGCAAGATAATAAGCACTAATGATATTGATTTTTCAAAATAATATTTGGAAACAACAGAAAATGAATCCGTATGTCTCTGTAATGAATTTTTGAAAATGTTTGGAAAATCTCACTTCACCTCTGAATATGAAGTTACTGTTAATATACAGTAAATAATGAGATATACCCTATATGATCAAAAGTACCAGGACACTAGGCTGATAATGATTTACTAGTTTGTGGCGCACTCCATCGGTAATGCTGGAATTCAATAGGGTGTTGGCCCACCTTTAGCCTTGATGACAGCTTCCACTCTCGCAGGTAATCAGGTGCTGGAAGGTTTCTTGGGGAATGGTAGCCCATTCTTCACGGAGTGCTGCACTGAGGAGAGGTATGGATGTAGGTCGGTGAGGCCTGGCACGAAGTCGGCGTTCCCAAACATCCCCAAGGTGTTCCATAGGATTCAAGTCAGGACTGTGCAGGGCATTTCATTATAGGGATGTTATTGTTGTGTACCCACTCTGCCACTGGCCGTGCAGTACGAACAGGTACTCGATTGTGTTGAAAGATGCAATCGCCATCCCCTAATTGCTCTTCAACAGTGGGAAACAATAAGGTATTTAAAACATCAACATAAGCCTGTGCCGTGATAATGCTACATAAAACAACAAGTGGTGCAAGCCCCCTCCATGAAAAACACAACCACTCCATTTTGGATGTGTCCATATACTTTTAATCACACAGTGTATCATGTTGCTTACGTTTTCCAAGCTGATGTTAACTTCAATCTGTATTTTTTGCCCATTTCGTAGTCATGGTCGTAGTTATTTTCGTGTTTTTTCTTGACCTTATAGGACTCCTGCAGCACAAAGTTCCATTTTTAGAATTGATAGGATATTTCAACTCCATTCGACTAAGTTGATTGCTGAAGTGCTTACTGGTATTCCTTCTACTCATCTAGCCTTTTGAATCAATTTTTGTTGCATACGAATACTCAGTTTGGGTTTTCAACCACTTTCTCTTTCATTTGACTGCAAGGGTCTCGCTTGTTTTCAATGCAGAACTGATTCTACAAGCCAAGGCTTGTGAAAGTTTTTACATTTACATGACATTTACATTCAGATGTAAAATATTTTTACTAAATAAGGAAAAAACACCAAATTCAGAAATTATTCTAATAAGTTTCACACGTCTGCATATATGAAGAGTTCTTTCCATCTGGCACGAGCAATAGAGGTAGCATACGGGAAGCTCCAAGCGGTCGTGCGACAGAAAAATGGAACGCTTCGTTTTGAAGCACGTACTAACGAGCAAATAGATATATTATTGGAAATTTGTCGGCCTTCAGGTGGTAGTGACGACGCACCGAACCTTGAACCTGTGCAAAGGTGCAATTAATCAAGAAGACTTTGCTTTGGAAAATGAAGAACTAATTACATTTTTTAACAGTCAGGACGTGACTGAAGTTTATAGGATCAAAAGGAAAGAGCAGGGCAAAGTGATCCCTACTTCAACCCTGATCCTTACGTATGACCGTCTGTCCTTCCTGGATGGATCAGTTGTTTCTACACCCTTCATGTGCGATAGTATGTGTCAAATCCTTAGCGCTGTTGTAGGTGTCAAAGATTTGCTCAAACTCAGCAACGATGTATGTCGGTAACCCCAACGATCAACCATTGACTAGTCTCCCTTGCCACATAGACCTCCAAGTCTTTCGTGGAACAACACCTAGTAGCAATATTTTTGACATAGAGAAAGCGTATGATACCACCTGGCATTCTTCGCACTTTGAATTCTTGGGGTCTTAGGTAACGGCCCCCTTGTTTCTAGTAGATTTTTTTTCGTCGAGATTTTTCCCCGTCCGTATTGGTGACGCGTTATCCTCAAGTCACTAATGTGAAAACGGTGTTTCCAAGGGATCAATTAACAGTGCCATTCGGTTTCCCATTGCTACCAAAAGTATCGTATGAGTATGTCGAAAGCCTCTGAAAGAATCGCTGTTCGTTGGCGTTGCCTTATTCTGGTCTTCGAAAAGCATGCAAGTTGTTAAGAGGCAGTTACCGCTTATCCTCAACTGCAAGAATGGAGCAATTAAACTGGATTCACGTTCTGCACTTCAAAATCCAGTTGCGTGCAGTTCTGCAGAATTCACCACGCCGATGTCCATCCTGACCTCTTTTTTGGGTGTCAACCACTTCCCTTCGTCGGATTCGCAACTTTCCTTGGCCTGACGTTTGGCGCGTTTAACATGCCCAAAGCATATTCATAAACTAAAGAGCTGATGGGTATCACCATTGACCCTTCTTCACACCCTTGGTAGATCATGGGTTATGTCGAGACCGAATCAACTGGTGCAGAGGGAGATGATGGGTGAGTCCAGCCGTGGGGCAGCTGGGCTCCGAATTGCAACCAGGCCAACGTTTCGGAATGAGAGGACGCCGCCGGCATGGGAGGTCTGTCACGTGACCCCTCGCGAGGCTACTGGAGAGTAATCAGCCGTGGACATTCGTTTTCGAACGGAATCGCGGTGCGAAAGACACTTTTCACCCGCCAGGGGTTATCGCGAGGTGTGGCGGTTGCCACGGGAAGGGAGACCAGGAGCGGCGCCAAGCCGCTGGGGTCTGCGTCAGACTGAGACGGGTATGTGCAGTGCTGGGAGTACAGCGCTAGTTTCCGAGGAGTGTAGATAGTGTATAAAACTTGTCAATAAATTGTACAGAACAACACCATGTCTGTGTTTTACTCGCAACCGACGACGCCACAAAGGCAATGATCAAAAGTTCCAAAAAGGCTGAACTTACTTTTCAAGTAAAATCAATCCGGTGTGCTACTTATCTGGAATTCAATAAATGAATGTCCGCAGTATTTTGTGAAAATACCCGAAAACATTGAAGACGAATAGATATCTTTTAAAATAAGCAAATATAGGCAATTCATCTTCACAAAACTTGCCAAGTTGCAATGTTTAAACATCACCTTTTATTGACGGTATACAACTCCAAATTATGGAAACTTAACACCGTTGTACTCCTTTAGACCAAAGCATGCCCTCTTGAAAAAGTTGTCATAAAAAAGTAAAAAAAGAAAAATCTTCAGTGTTACAAGTTACTTGTATGCCTGTTAAGAGTCGCCCTTTTTATGAATTTCCTGGCCAAACATCGTCAATACGCCAACAACGTTAATGATGTTTTGAATGAATAGTAATTGTTATTAAAAAATTAAGCATTTTGTATTGTGATCTTAATATTGAGCTAACAAATGCTTTGTTTTTGTCAACTACCGATTTGTTTGTAAACCCGCTCAAGGGTAATATAACATAGCTCTCAACCAAAATAAGATAAATAAATCTAATCTACATTAACGAAATATAATTAGTAGAAATATTTAATTAATAATAAAAGTCATCTACTTTTTTTAAAAAAAATTTACAAATAATCTGGTTTATTCCTTTCGTAGAAACATACACACATATATTCGTACTTCAGACGTTAAACATGTCTGAAAAACATAAGTATGGGAGGTGTACCTGTTGTATGTCACACTTACAAAACTTTTACTACATTAGAGGTTTATTTCTCACGTTCCAGACTCCCTATCGGTATAGCACTTACAGACTCGTCATGTAGTCATTAAAATTAATTGAATTTTTTTTCGGGTGTGTATCTATGACACGTGGATTAGTGAAAAATTTGACTCTTTTGAATCAGTATGACGGATATTCAGCGATATCGAAATGGTATGGCATGATCATAATCAGCTATACATTTTTTTCTATCATTGGATAAAAAATAGCTTTGAACTCGTAATCGAAGTGGTCAAAAAATGACACGTTGAATTTAGTATAGTGAAAAGTTCGAGTCGCCTCTTCGGTATGGCATACAACTCCTTCACACTTTATCTAATAAACAATGTAGAAAAAGAATTAGCTGAGTTCTCACTCACCAAGAGCGTTGTTTTTTCGACCTATTTAAAATCTTGCGAAGAGCAACGCCGACACCTACAGGCGGCCATACTTTCGTTTCCTTGTTCCTCATTACACTGGCTAACTTCTCACGAAGTTTTAGCTTTGGTTTGGTCCTACGTGGCTTTTCCTGCTGGCTCCCCGTCTAAGACAATCATTAAAATTCAAACAAAATTTCAAAGAAAATCTAATTACAAATATTAAGAAAACATTCCTCAGCATTAAGAAAATAATAGCATAAGAAAGAACCATTTTGTTAACGTTATGTGTGCCTAAGTGCTACACAATAACTAATAAGTTACATTTATGTTAAAATTGTTTGTTTTACTTAGTGCTATTACAAAAAACCCGACTGCCCCTTTTACGACTGTTTAAGCCAGAAGGCAGCAATTTGCTGTATACCCAATTAAAAAAATTAATTCCCACCTCCTAAGGGGGTACTATGAAGGGGAAATACACCGAAATGCAAAGAAAGCCGGTACAGCCATGCGTATTGAAATAAAGAGATCAGGAACCAATCAGAATACGGCGCTCCGGTCGGTAACGTTTGTATCAGACAACCAGAGTGGCATTGATGTTAGATCAGTTAGTACTGCTACAACGGCAGGTTATCACGATTTAAGTGAGTTTGGACGTGGTGTTATAATTCGTGCAAGAGAGATGTGGCATAGCATCTCCGAGGTCGCGATATGACATTTGGATTTACCCTTACGACCATTTCACGAGTGTACCGTGAATATCGGGAATCCGGTAGAACATCAAACCTCCAGCTTCGCTACGGCCGCAAAAAGATCGAGCACTAACGGGAGCTACGACGACTGAAGAGAATCATTACACGTGACAGAAGTGCAAATCTTCCGCCAATCGCTGCAGATTTCAATGCTGGGCCATCAACAAGTGTCAGCGTGCGAACCATTCAATTAGACATCGATATGCGGTGTCGGAGCCAAAGACCTACTGGTGTACTCTTGATTACTGCACGACACCAAGCTATACGCCTCGCATGGACACTTCAACATCGACATTTGTTTGTTGATGACTGGAAACATGTTGCCTGGTATGACGAGTATCGTTTCAGTTGGTTTAGAGTAGATGGACGTGAATGAGTATGACGACCTCATGAATCCATGGACCTTGCATGTCAACAGGGGACAAGCTGGTGGAGGCTCTGTGATGGTATGGGACTTGCAATTGGAGTGATATGCGACCCCTGATACTTCTAGATACGGCTCTGACAGATTCCACGTACGTCTGATCACCTGCACATATGATGTCTTATCACCTGCACCCATTCATGTTCAATGTGCATCCCGATGTACTTGGGCAATTTCAGCAGGACAATGCGACAGCTCATACGTCCAGAATTGCTACAGTGGCTCCAGGCAAATCCATGCCACGTCGTGTTGCGGCACTTGTGCGTGCTCGCGGGGGCCCTACACGGATATTAGCTGTAGCAGTTTTCTTGCTCTTCAGTGTAATAATAATACTAATAATAGTTATTAATAATTATTATAATAAATAATTAAATTGTGTTACCACACCTTCGCGTTTCACACGAATCACAAATAGTTTTCTTTAATGCTATAATTTACTTATATTTTATGCTTTCTATAATCTCATGGCTTGATTGAGAATGGGTGTGTGCAATTTGGGTGCCTATTCGAACTCATCCCCAAAGAAATAAAAAATGTGCGCAAGTCTGAAGAGCCACGTACCAACACTGGCATGTAAATTGAGAAGCGACATGAGCCTAGGGCAGTCCTACGCAGCATTTTGCAGTTCCTCTCACCTCGTTGGCCGCGCCCGAGCCACTCATGTGCAAATGCGGAGAAATTGAAGGGTGGTGATGGGGAAATTCTAGAAATTGGAACTACCAATTAGAATGCGCAATTCGATCCATAGCGCGTAAATGAAAGAGCAATCGACGAGAATATGACGTTCACAAACAGTTCAAGCCTTTCTGTATTATATTGGAAAGGTTTGTTGCCTGTGTATGGCAATGCCAAATTCAAACTACATCGAATTATACATATTTGATTTTTTTACCAAATATTATAACTGTTTGTAGGGCTGATACTGTAATTCGTTTTGTTGCGAATTCATCACAAATATAGTGTTTTGTGGAACATAAAATTATGATACTGAGATGTTTTTGTGTGATGATGGTAGCAATAAAATATTTCTTCATTAATTATGTTATTTAATTAAATAAGACGATTCTATCAAAGCTAAAACACTGTTAAAACCATGTTTATTTTCTGCTTTAATTTCTAACAAGATTATATTACATATTTCTAATATAAAATCAACGAACACAATATATTAAATCATTTTCGAAATTGTACAAAATGTTAAGCCCTCTGCGTTCTATTTAACAAGACCCATGTGTAGCGGTACAGAATTATTAAGATAAATTAAATTGAGTAAAGCAGACCTAAGAAATTTTTACTGAAGAAAAACATCCGGTCGTCACGCCGCAGCCCCCCTTCTTGCAACAGCCACGTCCCCTGAACCCATTTCGAGATGTTATATGACACCCCACCCAACAGCCGAAGAACAGGCGATAAATTGTAAAAAGCCCCTATCTCGAAGGCACCCACACATCGATGACTCATTCGTACAACCCTGTCATGTCGCTATCTATATATCTCTCTACATAGCAATAATATTCTAGTTAGCAGCCCCTTTCTGAGACGTGGCCCCTACTTTCGAAACAGAATTCGGAAAACTTTTCCTATTCTCCGCCGGAGCCTTGTTGCCAATTTAGTGAGTGTACAACCGCCATACCTTGTAGCCAATAGCACGCGACCTGTGTAGGAGCAAGAACATATGAGGAGAAAGAGGTGGGGATTAGAAGTTAAGACTTCGTGCGTTATGAGAAACAAAATTTAACAGTGAGGAGAGAAGACTTCTCGGGCGGGAGCCAGTCGCCAGGAGAAGCGAGTGCGCCTCCAAGGCACTTGTTAAAAATACAGTTCGTAGAGAGACTTCTCTGAGGTGGGGAGCCAAGCTCGGGGAGAGTCGAGTACACCTCTGAAGGCACTTGGTTAAAATTTCAGTTTAGTTGAAATCACTGGGGGTGATAGACCGAATCTCAGTGCAGAATTTTAGAGAAGTGCAAAAGCACGTTCAAAAGTAAATTGTCGAATCCTTTGTCACTGCGTATTCCTGCAGGATTTCGCAATTACTGAAATTTTTATTCGAGAGGAAATCGCATCGCGAGATGAACATTGTTGTGTGCTTCGCCTCCTGCGATTCCGCCATTATCCACAAATTTCGCGAAGAAGCCTCCAGACGACCCTCTGCTGACTCACGGACTGCCGCAGACGCGCGACGCCGCTGCCACCCTGCATGTTGAGGGGGGCGCGACCGGATTGCATTCCAGCGGAAGGTCGCCTAGAAGCTCGTCCCCGCTCCCCTAGGCCCCTCGAGCACATCTTGTACCACGAAGGGCTCTCAGGCATTGTAACTGGGGGCATAAACCTTTTGAACTATTGTTCAAGCAGTGCCGCGCCAAAGCACAAGAATCCGTACAACAACTCAGAAATCTAACTATTAAAATAATTTTGTACTCTTCTTCTTGTTGTTAAGCTTTCCTTTTAATTTTACATCTTTATTTTTTCTTTTTATTCAATCTTTTCTTTCTTTTATTTTTTAATGTAACTTCCCTGGTACAGTTCCGTCCAGGAATAAACGTTGTTTTTTACCAGTAATCAAATTGTTTATTTCGAATGCCCATGTATGCTTTAGCTTACAATGCCTTCCATCACTGAATCTTAAGTTAAGGAAATTGTTGCAATTGGCTAGTTTTTACGCGAGTAAAGGGAATAGGACCGACTGAGCTATAATCGGGCCGCTAACCGCGCGTTTCCCTTCGCCGGGAGGTGTTACATATGATAATTTCATGATTGCCCGTAACATAACATCAGTGAGTTTTGTTCGTTGATATCTTTAATTCATATTTGTAGTGGGGGAAATGGTCACAAATAATGCTGCTAAATATTACCCTTTTTGCAATTGCCTTTATTCGATTTATAAGTCTTGATGTGAGAGATTGCTCTTATATTTTTCATTTTGCTATCAATTGGAGAATATAGCATGCCTAGTGAGCAATGAATTGTTAAATTATATTTTTTCTTAGAATTGTTTAATGAAGTTTTAAAAAATGCCACTGCTTATTGCTAAAGGGTCACCATGACCATCAACTAAAAAATTACTTACAGTGGTGAATACGCAGCAGTGCACAGAAGAAAATAAACGGTGAATTATGGTCTTTGTAGCTTAATATACGGGACATCACCCATTTAAATAAGTGACAAAATTATTTCACTGCGTTAGACGTCGAGGCATTCAATCTACGCGTCGCGTCGTGCAACGTCAGGCTTCTCCCCTCCTCGCAAAGTTTCCCACCCGCACTTCCTGCACTTTCGGCGCTCTCGCGGGCAGCCCGTCTGCTCGTAAGCGCAGAGTGCCCGCGTGAGCAGGCGTTGTGCACGCCTGGCCTACGGGCTACCGGGGCGCGAGCGCTCTTCACGGGGAAATGCCCCTGGGAGTGGTATATGTGCCAATCAGATTTTGGTAATACTAATCAGCCAGGAAGGAGATGAGGCAATATTGAAAAGAGTAGCCGAGAAAGAATCGGTAACCAACTAGTATTAGAAAATCTGTGACTTTTGCAACCTCACTAATTTTGTATTAATGTGTGTTCTATTATAGAATTTGTGTCACAAGTGCCAAGGGAAACTCCTGAATCAGTGGAACAACCTGCCCGGATTGCATTTCTGCTTACTTTAAATGGCCGGGCGTTACGACAAGTGCAGCGTTTAATCAAAGCTCTCTTTCATGTGGATCACTATTTTTATATTCATGTGGATGCGGTAAGTACAAATGTGTCTGATGTTGCTTCTGATTTATTGTTAGCGCATTTTAATTTTGGGAACGTTTGCTCTTGTTTTCATAGACGTTTATGTGTTAAAAATATTGAAGCAGTTTCTGTAACACATGTTTTTGAGAAGAGATTTTCGCATGACTAAGGATCGCATACTATACTTCGCGATACTAAGGATCGCATGTACTGATTGTACTGTGGAGCAATTATGAATAACTGTTTTGTAAACGTTTGCATGTTTTGTTTATATAAACTATTTTGTATTCTACTCATGTGTTCTTTGCTTGTGTATATCTTAACTGTTGTGTCAAAAGGATCCCGAAACGTTAAAATATACTTTTGTAAAATAAATTAGTATTACCAAAATCTATATAGGAGGGCGTTCTATGTTTGTGTACTAGTATGTGTATCGATTGTAGTTTGTACGTATGGTGCACATTTCACTATTAAAGGTGGTGACGTGTAACTAGTGTCATATTCCACCGTATAGTAGCAGCACTCGCACAGGAGCCTACGAATGCATTCGTAGCCACTTCATAAGAGCACTGTCGGTTTAGGAGTAGACAACACGAAAAGCAACCGGACAGCGCTGTACAAGTTGGTTCCTATGGACAGAAGGCGTGACCACTACAGACATTCATCAGCGCTTGGTGGCAGTCTGTGGGGAACATGTGCAGTCGCGGAAGACATTTTATTACTGGGTGGAAGGGACATGGGTGGACAAGGGAACCAGGTGCGGAAGGAATGTGAGTTCTGGAAGAACTGGGCACAGCTGTCAACGCATGGGTACGCGCTACTCGAAGAATGAATTCAGGCTGTTCTAGAGAGGCAAAAGCGCATACAGTTACAAGGAGATTATGATACGAAGATGGACGTAACAACTGAGGTTTAGTGTACTTCATTTGTTAGATAAAATAAAGTGTAAAACAATATAGTATACTCTTCGTAGTATTACTTAAATAATATATTATGTATGAACGGAAATGTTTAGTATTTTTAGATAGTCTGATTAAGCTGATATGGCTAACTGTTTTGTGTAAGTTTGTATGTTTTTTTTATCCTAACGTTTATATTCTATATTGTACTGTGTACTTAACACAGAAATTTGAAATTGATGACCTTTTTAGACAAATGAAATTAAATTGAAAAATTGAATACAATTTTCGCATTCCAAGATTCAGTACAATTATTTTCACTTCTATAAGAAATGAATGCCATGCGCGCCTGTAAAAATAATGTCAAATACACTGAAGATCAAAAAAAACTGGTGCATCTGCCTAATGTCGTGTAGAGCTCCGAGTACGCAGGGGTGCCTCAATACGACGTGGTATGGACTCTTCTAATGTCTGAAGTAGTGCTGGAGGTAATTGACACATGAATCTTGTGGGGCTGTCCATAAACTCGTGAGGGAATTGCGATCTCTTCTGAACAGCACGCTGAAAGGCATCCAAAAAGTGTTTAAGTTCAGAAGAGTGTTCCTGGAGCCACTCTATAGTAATTCTGGACGTGTGGAAATATCGCATTGTCCTGTTGGTGTTGCCAAAGTTCGTCGGGATGCACAATGGACGTGAATGTGTGCATTTGATCAAACAGGATGCTTACGTACTTGTCACTTTTCAGAGCCGTATCTAGACGTTTGAGGGGTCACATATCACTCCAATTGCACCATCCATCCATACAATACCATCACAGAGCGTCCACCAGCCTCAACTGTCCTTTGTAGACATGCAGGGTCCATGGATTCATGAGGTTGTCACCATACTCGTACACGTCCATCCAGTCGTTAACAGTCCAGTGTCGGTGTTGCCGGTCCCAGGCGAGGCGTAAAGCTCGGTGTCGTGCACACGAGAGGGCCTTCGTCTCCGAAACCCTTTATCGATAATATCTCGTTGAATGATTCGCACGCTGACACTTGTTGGTGGTCCAGCATTGAATTATGCAGTAATTTGCGGAATGGATGCGCTTCTGTCACGTGTAGTGATTCTCCTCAGTCGCTGTCGCTCCCGTTCGTGCACGATCTTTTTGCCACCGTAGCGATGCCGGATGTTTGATGTTTTACCTGATTCCCGATATTCACCTTACGCTCGTGTAATAGTCGTGCAGGAATCCAAATTTCATCGGAGATGCTATGCACCTCTCTCTTGCGCCAATTATAACACCATGGTCAAACTCATTTAAATCGTGATAAGCTGCCATTGTTTAGTAGCACTTACCGATCTAACAACAATGCCAAACTCTAATTGTCTTATAAAGTCGTTGCCCACCGAAGTTCCCATTGGCTCCATATCTTTTAAGTTCAATACGTATGGCTGTACCAATTTCTTTGGCTCTTCAGTGTATTTCAACGTCTGTAACAACGAATGGAGCGGAAACGAAATTGTTGCGCGACATGTCGTAAATTTTGCTCATTCATTCTTTATTTCGTGGAATATATGTATGTATGTATATGTGTGTGTATGTATGTATGTATGTATATATATATATATATATATATATATATATATATATATATATATATATACTGGGCTAGACCATCTCGAATATATTCTAAATAGTTCAAGATAATATGATGGCTTTTTCACCAAACGATTCACTACTTCGGGTTCTTCAGTACTACTTACTACTACTACTTCAGTACTATCATATATTTGAGTTAAATATATTGGACTATTTTTTTCAATGGAACGCTATACGTTAAGAGACGATTAAGTCTTGAGACGACACATTCTTCAATATTCCGTATACATTTGTATTTGATTGTTATAATCTGAGCCATTGTAGAATAGTTAACATAACAAAGAGAACGTAATCCGGCGTCATAAGAAATGCAGGTACTCGGAATTTCGTGGCTTGGCGACGAGTGGCTCAGCGGACTCCAACCTGCTGGCTCATCAGTGGCGTCCAAATACTAAGTCGAATTCTAGAAACTTTCCGGTGAAGATCTCGAATGTTACAAGCATTCAAGGTTCACATTTCGTCCACAAAAATCAAAGAAGCTAGGAAACCACCGATATTTCTCATTAGCAACATCATTAATAAGGCAGATTAAAACATCTTCGATTTTTAGAAGAGGCATACTTGTATCGTGTTTGCTAGCGTAAGTCTTGCGAAATACGGGCCATAGTATTATTACTGACTTCATTGGGTTCGATCTGGTGTTGCCTGAAAAAGCTCACCCGTTGGTCGTCACTCTGTGGCGATTTAACTGAGGCCCCTGAGCGATCCCTCTTGTCAGGATAGCCCCATCAGCAGTGGCACTCCCACACGTGGATTCGGGACGAGCTTATTTTCTGTGCTGCTTGGGTAGGGGAATGTTGCATGGCTGGCGTGGCATTGAAATGACATCCTGACGCGTGATATGAGCACTCTTATTCACCGCATCAGCGCGTTGCCCTCAAGGTGCACAGATGCAGATGGTTTACGGAGTTCACTCGAAGTTGTCAGTCGGCGTATCTGCGAGTGCCGCCGAAGAAGCAAGTCAATGTCTCCACACAGCTGTGAAGCTCCTTTTTCGTCGCTCAGCACCCTTTTTCATCCAGGCTCCATTCTGTCTCCGCAACCGTCTCCGTCCACATCAAGTGTGGGACACTATTACTTCTGTTCTGTCGCGATTCGTCTCGCGACTCACTCGTCACGCGATGTCGTGAACTTCTGAGTGTATAGATATCCTACTCATCTTGTGTACGAATATCCACGAACACTTGCAGCTTCCCTCTCACGCCACCGCGTCTCACTCCCCGAGAGCTCCTCTCACACATCTGACCTCTTCGTGAATCTTATCCCTTCTCTCACACGACCGGCCCCTTCGCGAGTCTTATCGCTTCTCTCGTTCTCTCTCCGTTGTTCACTTTCACTCGTCTTCCCCTTTAGTCTCGTGTTTCTTATCGTCAATCTAATTGGTTCTTGCCCCGTGTAGTCGGTCAAAATTAGTCATGTGCAAGGTGAATCCCGCAAATTGTCAGTGAACTCTTGAGAATGTCTTTCGTCATTTTACTCCCTTTCTTCCTTGCCGTGCCGTCACGACATCTTCCACGGGGTATCACTTTTACATTCATCAATGTCCTACGCTATCGAAGGAACAGGTATTGGCTAGCAGAGGGATTTCCAAGTCTAAATATTAATGGGAGACACTGAAAAAGCGACATGAAGGCACAGCCAAACATAGATTGTCAATGTTCAAAAGAAAAATCGCGAAAAACGAAAAATTCGAAAACGAGTCAAGTCAAAATTTTCTGATACGAACCAAACGTTTAAATTGTAGGATTACAGAGTTTGGTTGTAAACTAGACGATGTAGAGCTCTTTGACTACATAATTGACGGTTTACCTAAAGAATATAGTGCAGTGACGACAACTCTACATGTAAATCCTGACGTGTATTTCGAAACAGTACGTAAAAGTTTAATAAAATACAAGAGGAACTATTTACAGTACAATGACAGAGCTCTTAGAACTAAAGAAGTAAAAAAAAAATTGTTATGTTTGTGGAAAATTATACCATTTTGCGAAAGATTGCTGGCACAGACAAGATAAACGAAAAAATAAATTATAATCTATTTCATAGTTTATACAGAAAGAAGAGTGTAAGCTCCGTAATTGAAATATAAGTAAACAAAAAACGAAGGAACATTGAAACATTGAACATGCAATGGTCACAAAAGGAGGAAATGATTTTTTTTCCCAAACAAGCAGCAGTTGGTTATCAGATTCGGCACGTATTTCACACATGACTCCCGAACATCATCTTGTACAAGATCATTAATGTAGAAATCACGACGGCAGATTCCGTGCAGGAACTACAATCGCAAAGTATAGGTAACATTGTAGGATTTTGTTTAGCAAGTGATCAAGAAGTTAAGAGTTGGAAAATGGAAAATGTCATATGCGTGCCAAATTTAAATTCAAACCTATCAATACCAAATTTAGTGAGAAGAACAAGAAAGTAATTTTTGATATCAATGGTTACCATATGGTCACAAGGAGTTAATTGCAAAAGGTTCATTCGAAAATGACGATTTTGCTTCAAAAATGGGAATTAACAAAAACGATATTATCAAACAGAGAAGACATTACTAATTGATGCACATTTAGCGAGCAGATTTTGGGCGCAAGCAGCATCAACTGCAACTTACCTTTATAACGCCAAGTAGCAAGAGAAATGGCGTACCTTTCGAAATATGGACAGGTATCAAACCTAACCTTTAGCATTTCCGTATATTCGAATGCAAAAATGATTACAATGCAGTAAATAACTGGAGAAGGAAATTGCACGATCGCGCGAAATTGGAGACCTTTATTGGATATTACAGAAACAAAAGGGCCTACAGAGTGTATGTTCGCGCTGAAGTTAACGAGTCTAGGGACATTGCGTTTTTCGAGAATGAATCGGGTTTCGAAATCTTGAAGAATGAAGAATGTGATTATTTTAAATCTAATAATTTTATTTGTAGGAATGGATGGCTACAAAACGATAAAGATGATATGAGCGAAGGCACCACAAAAGAAGACTATCTCTTAATGTCAAGGATATAAACTTAGCACGAGAAAATGAAACTCAACATCAATCTGTTGTTGCGGAAGAATGTGAAGAGAGGACATCTGAAGACTGAAAGAGAATAAAAGAAGTACTTCCTGAAGCAATAGCGGAGATATTTTCTGATAATGAAGTGAATCACTGTGTCTTTCGATAATTAACGAGAATTATAAAACCTAAAAAGGTATCAAGCTACCTATGATTGCGAAAAAACATCTGCGGCGAGAAATTGCCTCGAAACTACAAAGCGGCTGTTACGTTAAATGAAAGTGAGAAATGGGAAAGTGCCATTTCACATGAATTGGATTGCTTGAACAAATATAATACGCGGAAAATAGTAGATACTTCCCTGAAAGGAGAGCTCAAGATATTAAATAATAAATGGGTAATTAAGAAAAAAACTTGCAAATCGTAAATGCAAATATAAAGCAATGGTAAATGCAAAATATTTATCAAATATAAAGCGCTATGAACGGTGGGTCCGCCTGCGGTTTAGATTACGACTCGGCATGTCCAGTTGTGTGAATTGCTGCAATGAAAAATGCGTCATACGCTTCGTTGATGTTGGGACTGCTTATTCGAACGGGATGTGTTCAGGAAGATACCGAATTGTGTAGATGTTCCAAAAGATAAAATACTGAAGTTACGTAAACGTTGGTATGGTTTACTGGAAGCAGACAGGTGTTGGATTAAGAGACTATGCGATATTTTGAAAGAATGCAGACTTAAACCATCCGACAGTGATCCGTGTGTTTATACAAACCAAAATCCCAAAGAGTTCACTCCCCAGTAGAATCCAAATTTCTACGTACGCGATTGATTGTTGGTCAAAATCATAATCTGATTGATCTAGTTTGCAAACTCCGAAGAAAACTCACTATCACAGAACTGGATGGAATTCACACCGAAAACTTTTTAGGAATCAGTTTAAGAAAATATTCAGACGGGTACACGTTGGACCAAACGAGATACAATAGATAAAATGGATAAAACGAGATAAAGAAAATTCTATGGATTCTAATTATATTGTGCGGAATCATGTCCTCTTCGTTGCCGAGTGCTAGTAACAATAATGTTGTTACGCCGCGACTGGTTCTCCAGATAATCCACCTTGCGTACCAGCCGCTCGTTCGCTGTCTGCAGTTACTGCACTTAAGATTCGTAATCCTAGCTTGTAACGTGTCCATCTTATAAATTATCTCCTTGTGTAATTTATTGATGGTTTCGATGATATCGACGTTAGTAGGGGGCTTGGATTCAGCTTCTGCCACTGGTGAGAGGCCCCACAGTATTAATCGCGCAACTTTCCTTGAACAATGACCTTGCTTCCTCCTCTCTGGCACAATAAGCAGTTGAAGTAAAAGTTCGTTTGTGAGCACTGATGACAACATTCCAAACACATCTTCACTGGCGCGAAATAGAAACTATTTGCTGTTGAAGACGAGAACTTCAGTTCGTGTTTTTTCCAAAATATGTAAATAAATTACCTAAGTAGCTGAAGATCCATCACAGAAGGTACCTCAAACTCCTGAGAAAATTAGAACGAAAATTATTGACGAAGTTACGAAGGCATAACTGATTCTCCTGAGATTGGCATTTCATAAAATACAGTGGCCGATTTCGTAACTAATACCTCCACTCTACCCGCATTTCTTCAAACCATTGTTCAAGGAAAGTTACACGAGTAATAATTACTCTAGCTACAGTAGGATAAAGACCGAAAATTGTAATTCCCCCAGTCTCTCAAAGGCAACCGGTAAGGAGGTAGTCCAGTGCTCTATGCTGACCGCCTGTGGGGCTTTTTAAGTATAGTTGCAGTTAAAGTTACTAAAACTCGTGGTTTAAAAATAGTCCAAAAATCCGATTTAAATCATTGATGAATGATTTTTCTAAATCTTGAGACTTCTCAGAGTTTTGAGAATCTCAGAGGTACGTCTTTCATAATTCGTGTACATAATTCTTTAAAATGACCATAATAAAATAATTTGTTTTATTTTAAGAAAGTTAAAAATTATTGTTGAGAGATTAAATATATTCGTGAAGGCAGTTGTTTTGAAGAAAAGTGGCCCCAGTGGATATTTTGCCCCAGGCCTTTTGTTTTTTGTGGGAGCCCCTACGTATTTGGGATGCGAATGGTCGTAGGAATGTGTTCGTCACAATTCGCAAGCTACCACTCTTCCCCATCGTGGACTCGTATAAAACAACATGGAGTGAGTTCTCCTGCCTTGGATTCCATAACATGACTTTTGGTACACCTGTTTGGAACTTCACAATATATTGAATTATAAAGTTTAGGGATCGTATATACAGATACATAAACGTAATCACTTGTAAGTTGGTTAATATGGAATTATGTGTACATTCTAGTAATTCTGTGTATATTCTAAGTTTTAACAAAGTGTGTAACAATGACGTTCTGGTTAAATCAGGCTTGGTTTTACAAAAATGTAACATAATTATTGTAATATCCCTCCCGCCCACCATTCTTTCACAACAAATATCGATATAATCATATATTATTCCACGGTTGCAGATGTGTCGAAGTCGCATATTTTGTGCTTGTAACATTTTTGTAATATTAGTTGAAAGTGTGGCTCTCTTACCATTCATGTACCAGTGAGGTTGTAATCTATTAATTCTATTATTCTTGTTCTTATATTTTTAGAGACAGGACTACTTATTTCGTGAGTTGTTGCCATTGGAAAATACGCTACCTAATGTTCGCCTTGCCAGACGAAGGTATGCAACAATATGGGGCGGAGCTTCTCTTCTTCAAATGCTACTCGCATCAATTAGCGAACTTTTGAAAATAGACTGGCAGTGGGATTTTATTATAAATTTGAGTGAATCTGATTTTCCTGTAAAGTAAGTATTCATTTCTAATGTTATCAGATAGTGTATTTAATACCTGAAACTTATTTGTGTATTCTTTCTTGCAAGAACAAACCTTCAATTAGTTGAATTTCTGACTGCCAACAAGGAACGCAATTTTGTTAAATCACATGGGCGAGAGGTCCAGAGATTTATTCAGAAACAAGGATTGGACAAAACATTTGTTGAATGTGATGCTCATATGTGGAGAATAGGAGACCGCCACTTGCCATGGGGTATTCAAGTGGACGGTGGGAGTGATTGGGTGGCCTTGTCGAGGCCCTTTGCCTCGTACGTGGCCAATACTGTAGATCAGTTACTGCAAGGACTGAAGGTTGTTTTTAAACATACTCTTCTGCCTGCTGAGGTAACTATATATTATTGAAATAGTTTGTAAGTTTTCAGTATATACTGTATTAATTATTATGTTATTGATATACTTTGTATTTAATCATTTCTTAGCTCTTTTGATTTTATCATTATTATGATAAGGATACCGATAAAGCGGCCGTCTCAGGGGTGATGCGTACGTTTTGTGTTGCCTCTATGTTGAATCTTGAGAAAAATTGTAAGAGAAAGAAAAAAATCATCCTTTTATTACTAAATGTCATTAAACTCATTACATTAACAAAGTACATGAATATAGTATCCAAAAAGAAAACTCTGAAAACATACATTCAGATTTACATCGTACTTTTACTTATATTTTGGCATGTTGACCTCCAGAACATAAGTGGAATGAATCAGAAAACCATGAATTTAGAGATTCAACGTCAACACAAACCAAGGAAAGTTAATTAATTCCGAAAATAAAGACTATTTGGGATTATTAAGTTTGTAGAACTTCAAAATAATGTCAAATGAAAAATATTTTTATCTAATATAATTCATAATTTGGTAAAGGAAATTCTGCAGTGGTTTTCATGTAAAACTTCTTCAGCTTTCAATGGAGTGTTTTGTCATGATACCAAGTGACTGCTGATTCTTTTAATTTATCTATTTAACTGTCACTCCCACAAATCATGTCCAAGGAAATCCAGATTTAACAAAGCAACAATAAAATGTTCAACAATAGTTGGGAAGTAGTACAATGCCATTAGTAGTAATACCGTCTATGTAATGACAATCAAACGGTGCGCTGTTTCATCCTTGATCACATAAGTTACCTAATTTACTTGTGTCAGATATCCGAAAGTTGTATTCTGAGAATTATTCGAAGTAAATAATTTAGAGTGATATTTACTATTTCCTGTGGTGCCAATATCACAAAAAATTCTAGCGTGTTGGCGTAGAGAAACAGTGTTCTGGACGTCATTCAAATTAATTGTATGTAGATTACCTAAATGAAATATTTGAAATTCTATTATATTCTCATTTTTACGATCGATCTTTAGTTACATTATTATATCCCTTTAACTGTAATCGATACTGAAGCATTCCATCACTTCCGAACGTCCTCGGTGTTTTATGAGATTCAATGTCATGAAAACGTGGCACGCAGCACCTTGTCCTGCAGCGTCGATCACGGACCCAGAGAGAACCCTCCGCTGGCGCCTGGATCGCCCGGCTGCAAAGGTGGCGGTGGCGTGGCTACGCTGACGTGGCCCCACAGACTTGTACGCCGGCTCACAAACGTACATTCGTGTCACAGGAGGGGCTCCCAGACATTCCGTTAACACTGAGTGCTTTCGGCGTACCTCCTATCTGGCCCCGTGGTCACCTCACTCGTAAACCCTCTGCCTCTGCCCACCCCAACCCCGGGTCTACCCTACAGGTCTGTGATTTGCCCGGTCCGCGCTCGCTCGCCCCTCTGTCTCTGGAGTGCATGCGCGCGGCCGTCGTGGGCAGCCGGTTGTAAGCTCCCGGCCGCCAGTGCCCGGCCGAGACCGCCCGGCCGAGACCGCCGAGCGCTCGGTCGGTTGCCGAGAACCGTCCAATTTCAATCCGGCGCCTCGCAACACTCAAAGTGTAAATGTCGTATGGAAAAGGAAGGAGTATTGATTGGTTTTTAAAATAACGACCAAAAATTTCCATTTTACAAGTTTTATTTATAAACGAAGTATATATAGTATGTTCAAAATTATTTACAACTCCAAAATTCGACTCCCCGACGCACCGAAGAACTTGAAGTGGTACTACTGAAGTTCTACCTAGGAATTAAAACAAAAATTATTCACGTGCTTCAGGTGATTTTTGTTTTTTTTCTAATGACCAGACATCGGATTTTCAGAGAACAAAAATAATTGGCTTCAATTCCGCACTAAAATTTCCGTCCGGCTTGTGTGAAGCCGTAAACACAATAAAGCTCTATGTTCAACCTCAAATCCAGCTTTCACTTGTAAGTTCTCGCCATTCTTACATAAGAGATTTAAGTGTCTCATCAATAGTGCAGCCAACCTATGAGTTAAAAATTACAACTACAAACTTTTTTCGATTTTTAGCCAAGTTTTAGGCATTTAGATTTTAGGACGAGGTCTTGTTCTGAACTCCAGGGTGAATGGAGGGACCCACGCTGTGTCATCACCCACTATATCTCTGTAGTAACGCTGGCACTGCGATGGAGTGTCCCCTTGTTGGGCTTCGTGGCGGGTGAGGACCACGGGGATGAATCATATAATCATATCCATGGATAATAAACCTTCTCCCCCGCCCTCTTCCGCAGCGAAGATGAGATATCCGGGACGAACTAATGATTGAAATAGCTCTTTTGCAAATGATGACCGACAGAAAAAGCCTTGTTTCCTCCTCATGGCATGCGCCGAGGAAGAATAAACGTTTAAAAACGTAAGTGCTGTCCTTCTGGCACGAGCCATAGAGGAAACATACGGTAAGCTCTCAGCGGTCGTGCGACAGAGAAATGGAACGATTCTCCTTGAAGCACGTACCGACGAGCAGATAGAGACATTAAAAACCAAGCAGATTGTCTTCCTCTAGGTGGTAGTGACGACGCACCCAACTTTGAACCTGTGAAGAGGCATAGTGAACCACGCAGACATTACTTCCGGAAATGAAAAAGGAACTAATAACATTTTTCAAGAGTCAGGGCGTGACTGAAGTCTACAGGATATACCCAGAAACGACGTATGTCGATAATCGTAATGTGTGGGAAGTGCGATACATCAGTATACGATCCACATCTCTGCGCTACACTACCGCACTCTATCAATTGTGAAGGTGGCCATCCAGGCAACTACGACCAGTGCCTTACCTTTCTCCGAGAAAGAGAAATTCAGAAGATAAGAGTCACCGAAAAGGTTTCCTTCCCCGAGGTCAAACGCCGGCTTCTTCTTTGGTCCTATCTTCCATATAGGAAGTTAGGTTACCCATAACGGGTTTTCTTTGGATAAATTATTCAGGGTGGTTTATCGTTGCCTTCCCTGATATGATGATGATAGGGGGTGAAAGGACGAACACAATACAATCATGCCCGAGGCGGGACTCGAAACCGCGATCTTTCGGTATGAGATCGCTACGGCACTACTGCCTTAGCGATCTCGGCCACCGGATCGGCCAAACGCCGGCACCAGGCTAGAAATCCAGCAGACCTGTCACGATCCTTGTCCAGGACTTTAAAGATCAAGACCTCAGGGGTAAAGCAAGTTGTCAGTTGCCCCTGCTCTAGTAGTGCACTTCAGTCATCAGGTATTGCCTATAAACGTCCTTGAAGATACGGCGTGCATCCAAGTAAAAAGGTAATATTACCAACAAAGTTTAAAAAAGACTGAGTAAAAACTCCACCAGTCACAGATCCTTCTACTGAATCCCTTAAGGAAATAGATTCCATATCGCTTCTGAACAAAAAGTTTTTATCTGAGTCCCGTCCTCCTACTACATTCGAGACTCGCATTGAGCTATCCTCGAGCCCATGTAGATTTCGGTCGCCTGCCGCAAAAAAAACAAACAAACGGGAATCCTCCCAACACCGGCGACCATCTCCAGCAGCAGTCAGGATGACTACAGTTGACGAGAAGTGCCACGAGAGTTCCTCTACAACTTTTCAGAAGGTGAGAAAGAGAAACACAGCCAAAGAAGTAATTCCCTACAATGGCTCTCTCGTGGAATTTAAACAGCTTTTGTTCACATTCAGAAGAATTGAGATTGATAATTTCTCGCCATAGACCACCTATAGTCTGCCTTCAAGAAACTCTTCTTCCCCATCATCCCCATCGTTCGAACCGACTATCAAACTGTAGCCGTTCGGATACACCTACCGTCATTTCGCTAACGGTGTGCAATATGTACATTCCTCCTGCCCAAGTCGTCACAACAAAAACTTAATGTCTTTTCTCAGTTGTCTCCACTTTTCTTATTTGGGGTCTTTAATACCCACATTCCCGCCTGGGATGGCACGAGAACCTGCTCGAGAGGCAATATACTTGAAAATATTGACAACTAGAACAACACAACAACCGACATAGCTTCTTACGAGAGAGTGACCTTTTCAGCATTATCTGAGGGAAGAGGATTATGCCAATTATTTGGCTTTTAATTGGAGACTTTAAAGTGTTTATCAGGCTCTTTTCTGTCAACCCCCTTTTTTAAATAATTGAAAGTTTATTTTCAGTTTTACTCACATTTTACTTTGCATTAAAAATGTTTTGTGTGGCACCGCTATAGTGCGTATTACTCTTAAAATAATTTGACATAGGCGCCAATGGCATTAGCTGTTGATGCGCCGTTAAACTTAAACCAGTATCATCATCACGGCTTCCACTGACCGATTCACACCTTCTGCATGTAATTGTCGTCGGGGTCGTGTTCCCGTGGCTTTTCGCAAGTGAATGGTGGTCTGCCATCAATCATGGAATCTAATAACATGTTTATCGGTCGCCCTAACAACGTGAAACAACTTGGCTCTCCCTACCCTGCCCAGCCCCTCCCCTCTCGATCAGCGCCGCCCCGGCTCGCCCTGTCCTGCTAAATGTTTGCTGTGATCACCGTTGCTCCGGCCATCTGTAAACGCCTGCATTGTTGCATACTCTGTTACTTCCCGTAACGATTTTGTTCTTTATTTACTCAAACTTATGTTTGGTAAATGAAAGTTATTTTTTTAACAATCCTTTATTTCGATCTTCGTTCATTCGAAAAACTCAACACCAAACATCTTTCCGGAACCATAATGATTTAGCGGCACGACTCGTCCCTCGTCTTGCTTGGCCGCCAGCGAGCAGACGCCCTCCGTTGTAGAACTCCTTCGCCCGGCCCTCACCGTCGGCCGCCGTTCCAAGTGCCACGCCCCAGTTGGGCCGTTTCCATTGTGGGTGGGTGGCTGTCCCGCACCCACGTAGTGGTCGCCTCGGAGCCCCTTCCGGCTCGGTTCGTGCGTTCGCTTAGGCTCAACGCTCATGCAGGCTCGCGTCGCCTCTCTCCGGGCGATCCCGCAGCCTCCTCCTAGGCCTCCCGACTCTGGCCTCTGGTCTCTGGGCGCTCAAAAAGCGCTCTCGTAGCCCTCTCGCTACGAGACTCGTACACTCCTGACTGTAGACTCCTTGGCGGTGGCCTGTTTACTGGGGACTGCGCTTGCGGGCCCGAATGTATACCCAGGCGCCGCCTCTGGCGAAGGCTCGCTCTCCACCTCAGCTTAGGAGAAGCCTGATTACCTCGCGCCGCTGACTCTAGCGGTGCTGTAGAGAGCGCGCGCTTCCAGGTCACTTGCCCTCCAATTTAAAGTGGTGTGCAACCATAACACAAACCTAATAGCGTTTTGGAAATAAACTGCACCTAGAAGAAAATTTAATTAGAGATATTTAAATCTTTTTTTGGATTTCATCCCCTTTTTCTAAATATTTGTGAAAACTGAAACAGTGGACACGTAAATTTTGTTTTAAGGAGTAAGAAAAGGGAAATAGGCGTAGTTATTATAATCTCTCATGTAGACAATATTGCCTCTTGTTTTAATGGTGAATACCACGAAATTTTATTGTATAAGAATAAAACTAGATTTGTACAAAAAATATTTATATGCAGTAGAAATAATGATTGAAAAGGTTTTTATTAATTAAATTGTGTCCGACAAAATACTCTAATGAAAGTTCGTCAGTCATTAGCTCCAACAAACGGACCAAAATTATAAATGTGTGTATTCACCTAAATATCCATGTGAAGATATAAAAGGACAGATAATAAAAAAAAATTTCTTTCGTTTTTTCGTTTAATAAGTAATATGAGCTTGTCAATATGTCATAAGTTTGTTTTCATTAAAACCTGTGGACTTTAGAAACGTGCACGTTCGAATTGCACGCGCTTCTTTGGTGTAGAGATGGTTTCAAAACTATCAGAAGAGATAAAGTAGTAGTATTTTACTATTGTAGCACCACACTATCGTGTCTCTGTATTACCTGATTTCCCCAGTCTCATCTCTTTTCTGCCATTGACTTCGACTTGCTCTTAATTTCCTCTCTCATCACGTCACCATCTTCCTCCACTTACCTACCTAATTTTCTTCTCGTGGACATTGTCATCACTAGACATCGGATGTTAAGGTACTAAAAACATAGGTTTTTGTCGCCTAAAAAGGCACTAACATTTTTTACATATGTTCCGTAAAAGGCATTAAAAACTGAAAATTGGAGGGAAAAAATAGGATTATATTTCACTGCACTTATATCTAAAATTAGTTACTACCATAAAACAATATGACATGAGAGAATAGATGATTAATGAATGATTAGTGAGTGAGAGACTTTGGCATCTTTACGGGATTGAGCTCGGTTACTTTACTTAGAGGCAATGATGAAGTACTTCGCGTGGAACACAGCTCAGGCAACTGCAGGCAGAATGAAGACGCTCCTCACGCTTGGCAGAGATGGACGTATACTGCGCACTTCCCAGAAGAACATCTAGCACGGAAAGATATCAATGTCGGGAGTTGGGCGTGTCCTCAAAAGACACGAGTGCTTTGAATACGACGCGAATCGGTGCTCAGCGCTCACGTAAGCGCCCACCGCTCAACCAAGTGCCTAGAGACCACTTTTTTTTATTTGAGCAAAGATATGCGAAAAATGAAATCTGAAGTCACAATGCAAGCTTTTCTGTTCCAAAACTTCAATGACCTGCAAACCCAAATGACAGGTTCAGTTGGGACAAACAATGGAGATTTCTTTACCAATTGAAAATGTACGTGATTAGTAGAACTTAAAATGATTTAAACTTGTGTTTGAAAACAAGGACAAAAAGAAATACGTATATAAATTTTAAGAAAAAGCATTTAAAAAGTAATATATTCTAAAAAGTCATTTATGTCACAAAATACCAAAAAAGGCAAAATGAAAATTTATCAGAATATTTGGTTTTCCATAATTCATATACTTGCATCAATTGCCTTTAAATATGTTCATTAGAATAAAATAGGCATTTTCCTAAACATCCGATGTCAGGTCATCACTTTTTATTCCTATGATTTGTCAGCCCTCCAGAGTTATCCCTAAATTGGTAATTTGAGGAATGAATTATAGTTATTTTAGCAATAATTGTGTTGAGTTTTTGCTTGAATATACCAGATATTTATAAGAATATTTAAATTTTCTATTATATTTTGCCAACTATTTTAATATATAATGATAAATTTTTCTAATGTTCTTTGATTTTTTACATGTGCCAGACATTCTTCCACACAGTATTAAGAAATTCGAAGTTCTGCAACACTTATGTGGATAACAATTTACATGTTACCAATTGGAAACGACGCCTGGGATGTAAATGTCAGTATAAACACGTCGTAGATTGGTGCGGCTGTAGTCCAAATGATTTCAAACCTGATGATTGGCCACGACTGCAGGTATTGATATTTCTTTTTTCTTTTGTGTTTTTGATGAAAATATTACTCAGAAAATTTTCATATCATACATTTTTCTTAATAATCGTTAATTATATTTACGTATGAATTCTGAATATCTCTGTGCGAGATGCTGACAAATGTGAAGCATAGGCGCTTTAAATACCGTTGTTTTAATAGTTGTATGTCAAATGTCATATTTATGTATTGTATTTAACGACAAAAAAGGTTCACAAAATAGACGAAGTATGTGAGAGAAGTACAGTTTTTGCACGTTTTCTTGAGGTACTGAGTCTTTACTCCTACTCATTTACTTCACTTTTTTCAATTATGAATACAATAGCAACGAGCATTTTGGCAACATTTAATAACGAGAAATATTCACTCCCGTGTAATAAAGTGATTTATTAATTTCCGGGCACGTTAACTGCTATTGTCATTAGTCCTCTCAGTGTAGTGTATGAGTTTTCGGTAATTCCTTCCCCGCCGGATGGTGAGATTCGGCGCCGACCTACAAGTCGGTCTACGAGGATTTTCCTCTCCTGATGTTTTCCCCCACTTCCCCAGCCACGACAAACTCTAATCTCCCGTCATGTGTGGTAGTGTGTAGAGCATGTATGTATATGAAAGTGTGAATGTATACGGAGAGAGTATGACAAGAAAGAGGAAAAGATCTTGCATGGTCCATGGCCCGTTTGTTAGGGTACTGCGGCATTTGCCTTGTGTAATCGAAGAAACCGCGGAAAATTACCAATCAGAGCACCCGACCACTAGAAGATAGCATTCAAATAGTTGCTGAAATCGCCCCAGCTGTTGCCGAAAATCTACCACCTTCGGGGACTGAACCCTAGGTCCTCCCAGTCTGCCGTGTAATAGAATCTGTTTGCTTCTTTGGCCGAGCTACGGATTTTATTTGATAGTGCTGCTGACGAAATGTAACTCTATCGCCACACAGAGAAGAATACTTGTTAAAAAAATATTTGGTATTTTCGATTTATCCAGTACAACTTGTGTATTACTTAGTATATCCATAGTAGTATAGTATACAGTACAACTTGTATACTGAACTACAGAAATATTGGATATAAAATAAATGTTTTCTTTGGATAATCAATATAGTATCTAATTATATAGAAACGATTATGTAATAGAAATGCTTTTACTAGGAATTTAAACTTGTCGCTTATAATTGTTTAATGTCATCTGGTAGTGTGTTGTACGTACGTACGTAAATATCTAGTATACAATAATGTAAATGCATTATTCGTAAATTTATTGTAGTAGATGATGATACTGGCAACTGAAGAAATATGATTTCTACTTTGTGATTATAGATATTTGGTGCATGAAAATCTGTTCCCACCCATGAGCATTTGAAAAAAATGACTAATTTGTAAATAAATAGGCTAGGCAATGACAAGATTCCAAGCTCTGTGAAGGGACGCTTGCAGGAATCACGTGAATGGCATTTGTTTATTATTCGAACATATTTGTCTGCATCTAATAGTGGGTACTACATGATGTGCTTCCCTAGAATATTACACCGTATCTCAGACGGTATTCGCCAAATACAGCAAACGAACTACGTGAAGGATGATTAAATTTGAAAACATTCTGAATGCGTACCATAAGGAACTTAAATTAGTGATTGGTTCATTTACTCGGGTATTCCATTTCAGATTTGACAGAATTGAGAGACCCGGAATGTTGTTACCTTAACATCAGCCAATTGCATATCTTTCATTTTCATTGGTGCATGCCATTACGAATTTGAAATGTAAAACTTCAAAACATTTTCGCTTTATTTACTATTAACTTATTACACAACCAGTTAGACACATCTGCAAACGCACTGCTTACTGTTGCTTGCAAAGAATATAATTTGTGAAGTGAACTGTTCTTCGGTGTCCTATAGACGGGGACAAATCGTTTTCATAAAGAAAGAACAGGAAATGGCAGAATATCGAAAATTGTGGTATCCCATGTCTAATCGGCTAAGATTGTTAAATATATATTAATTTCCCTTCATTGCAGTAAGGTATTTCTACTCTTTGCAATTTATATCGATATGAAAATTTCTAATCGGAGCAGAGGGTAGAGTATCAAATTCCATTCTCTTGATTAATGGCTTGGGCTCGTCAAATTTCTACATTAATAAAATTTCACTCGAAGGTAACTTTAAAAGTTTCTTCTTTCCTTCGAAACGAAAATTTGACTTTTTCCAAAGATTTATTTTCTTAACCCATGTTGGCAAACTGAAAGTGCTCCATATTTCGTAAAAAAATTCCGCTAGTATATTAAAATTTTGAAATAGTAACTGGCAAGACGGGAATTTAGTTCATTTCTTCGTCTTTTAAATTAAATTTCGAATTAAAATAGATTTCGCAGGGATATAACAATTTTTCACAATGGCTTAGAACGTGGGTCAAAATGTACTATTTTTAACTCTTCACATTTTTCTCCAACATCAATAAGCTGATTGAAATTGTAGTAGTAGTGTTCCATTTGAACGATGATGTTATGTTCGCGTTCATGTACGAATACAAACATACCCTTAACTCTTTTAGACCGAGGACGGACTTCGTTTCTTTTATTGGAGAGGAAAAATTTGAGCGCTATTATACACACGAAAATATTCGTTTGTATTAAGGCTCTAAGTAAATTATGCTGCAATTATGTAAACTGTTTTCTATTTTTTAATTATTTAAATGATTGTTATTGAATGTATTAATTAGATTACTTCAACAGAGAGGTGACGATCCTCGTTTTTTGAACGGTTCGAACTGTAAAATCAGTGATGCATTTTTCTCTGTGAATCATATGTAGATGTATCAAAAACACTTTTTTTAAATTTATTATGATAAAAAATTATACAATTGATACAATACAGTGATCAATACATTTCAGTATGTCCTACAAATGTAGAATACATATTTTGAAGTTACATTAATAAATTCTTTTAATTAAAATGCAATCTTCTGCTTTTGGCAAGATCTAAAATGTTTATAGTTTTATTTACTATAATAGGTAATAATAAGAGCCCCCACTTTTATTTCGACTTTAAAAAACTGAATTAAATGCTTTTTAGAAAACAAATATGATAACTTCATCTTCAACATTTGTGTAAACTTTATAAAAAAATATGAACTTAATTAACTGTTCAGAAAGTGGGTAAAAATTAATAATAATAATAATAATAAATAATAATAATAATAATAATAATAATAATAATAATAATAATAATAATAATAATAATAAATGAAAAAGTTGAAAAACGAGTGGTACTACAGAATGACACAGACTTTCTCATATTAGTTTTTTTTTATTTTCTTTGGTCTGGGCTAGCTTTTCGGCTAGTACATTTTTTAATTCGTTTCTCAATTTTTCGGTTTCCTTGTAGTAGAAGCGAAATGTTTTAAAAAATGAAATTTTTGAAAAATAAAAAGAATACCCCAAAATCGACTGTATGTGATATAATCAGCACATCCGGCACTATCCTTAAAAAAAAGCTTGGAGCTTTTCGAAAACTCAAAGGATTTTTGTGAAAAAGAGCTTTAAATTTCGCATTTTCAGCAACTCATTAAACGCCATTTTCTTAAAAGCAGCTCCAATTTTTCAACAAAAAATTGCCTAATGTGACGAGGTTTTTACTCTTCTTCAATATTCTTATAGTAATGTTTCGGTTAAATTGAGAATTAGTTTAAAAAAATGTACTTTGGGCTGCGATAGATGGTTAGCAGGCAAGAGGATGGGACAAAAATGTAAGTTTGCCCAGACCAACGAAATTAGAAAACTAACTAATACGACAGTCTGTGCCATTCTGTAGCACCACTAGTTTTTTTCTCGTATACGTGTGAATATACGGAGTATAAATAGTGTTAAGTAATCCTGCAGTAAATTGATTTCGAGATTTCAACAGTAATACACATTTTGGGGTCCCCTGATACCGAAAGTTTTTATTTATTTACTTATGTATTTATTTATTTTTCAGTACGGCTGTCTGTTGTATGTAAACAACACTAGCTATTTCTAAACGTCGATTTGGCCTGAGTCGAAGCTCTGCAATTTTGAAAAACTTTCATTAATTTTTTGAGGGTTCTTTACATGAAGATCTCTGAACTTTTTCAATTTTGTCTAAAAAATGGCCCCAAATTTTTTAATTTAATTTTCTTGTAAAAAGGATGTGAAATACATTTATAAATGTAGCATAGGTCCGATTTTTACTGATTACTGAATTTTTAAAAATTGCAAGTGATTGACATTTTTCGGCGTCTTCCTACAATTACAAAATTGAAGTTAGAGATTTTTCTTTCAAGTAAAGTTTTCCTACTTAATTAGTTCATTCGGTTAAGTCAGGTACATTTTTTAAACATTTTATTAGTCTAATGCGTCCATGCAATATTAAAAAAATCAAAAACAAAATTTTATCGAAACCCGTATTTTTTTTCTATTTTCTATAGGCTCCATATTTTTTCTCTAAAATTTTGGAATGTATAGTATTAAATGTATTCTATAAGATGACAAACTCTATTTTGCTCTGTTCTTTTGTTGTTGTTTTTTTTTTCAAAATATTACACCAATGTATATTATTGATTTGTCTCTCACGTTAATATATACATTAGGGGCGATTTGTTCTTTTTTTGCATTCATGAGCAGATGCGCTTTAAATGATGAATATAAAGTTTCTCGAAAACTCAATTTTTTTGTGAAAAATGAGCTAAACTTTCTGCATTTTCAGAAACACTCGAACACAATTTTCTTAAAAACGTCTCGAAGTTTTTTTTCTTCAAACTTTTAGTACAGATAATGCTAATTGCACTGTTTGTGATGACAAAATTAATTTTGCTGAATTCTTTTGTTTCTTTAAAAATTACACAAGTATATTTTTGAAATATCTCTTACGATGTTAATATGCACATTTCCAGCGATTTGTGTTCATTACTGCATTTCTGAATGGCAGTGCTTTAGATAACTTCCAATAAAGTTTTTCGAAATCTCAGTAGTTATCTGTGAAAATGAGCTTCAAATTTCGCATTTACTGTAACGCTTAAACGCCATTTTCGTAAAAATGGCACCAATGTTTTCAACGAAAATTTTCATATATGATGGGGGTTTTACTCTTCAATAATATTCTTAAAGTAAGTTTTCGGTTCTGCTATTAGGAAAACGAAAATTTGAGTTAATGTGAAAAAATATTTTTGGGGCGGCGATAGATGACAGCTGGCAAGAGGACGGGGAATGACTAAAAATCTAGCCCCGACAATAGAAATTAGGAAACTAACTAGTACGAAAAGGTCTGTGCCATTCTGTAGTGGTTCATTTACAACTGAACCACAAAGGTTTGATGGCGAAAGGAGTTATTAAACTAGTTGTTAAAATTGTTTCTGCTAGAATATTTGCGATGTATGAAAAGATACCAAGGGGGCTCTTATTATATAAATGGATCATATCACCACCTTTATTTATATCTAAAATAAACGGGAATTCTTTTTTTCTTTTTGAGAGTTAAAATTTGAATGCTATGACACATGATTTTGGGCACGAAACTTTAATTTCTAAGTAAACAACGTTGAAAAGGAAAATACAATTAAAAGAGCATTTATTAATAAGGAATATTCACAGTAATGCTGAACATTATCCCGCGCCTTTTCCAACTGAAGTTCACCAAGTTATTATGTATGTTTTTAGCTCAGCTTAATAAAATGATTATTCGCGTAATTATTATTATATTTCCTCTCAAAATACAGACAACTTTTATATATAAATTTGAAGATAGTGAAATGAAATGTCTAAATTTTTTTTTAATTTTACCCAAGATTAGGGGTGGGGATTAGGCAAGTTAAGATGAGCTCATGAGTTCTAAGCACGATTCTAGTGGCGAAAATAAACTGTAAGATCATGCTAGTACGTGCCAGCACTGTAATTCATGGTGAGTTCAAGCTAGAACGCAAGACATTACAAGTGTCTCTTTGAGATGTAAATTTGCAAGTGCCAAGTTAAGTTCGAGACGCATGCTCGAGATGCAAAAACCAAGTCTTGCAAGTCAGAGCTTGAGACACAGCAAGTGCCTCTATCGAAAAGATGGACACCAAGTATCTTTTGAAAGTCAGAAACCAAGTGTGTCTTCGAAAGGCAAAAACCGAATGATTTAAGAGCCTCACACGCGGCTGAAGGAAGGCTTCAAACCCCTCTGATCAAAGTGCCTCGCCCTGATAGCTTATGTGGCGTCGTTAACACGAGAGCCAGAACCGTTAGGTCGGTGAAAGTACGCTGCGGGGGAGGAAGGGG
>BOPP01000176.1:1079160-1129957 GCA_017312745.1 Gryllus bimaculatus | reverse complement strand
AATTTGAACCGATAATAAACCAAGCAATAATTGGTCAAGTTGAAGACTGGCTCTACGGACCGTACCCGACAAGTAAGTGATGTTTCATAGTTACACTGTGCACTAGCTGAAGTACCCTGTGTTCTCCGGATTTATTAATAACATTCCCTAATAAAATAGACTAGCGGATTCACCGAGCGCGAACTCTCGTAAGTTAAACCCCATCCTATTTCTTCCTAAGATTATCGTGAAACTAAAACATGGGAGCATTTGGTCCGTTCCCATCGTAGTTCCCTCCACAAGCAGGTTCACAGCACTTGTAGACCACGGCAAAACGTTAAATGAATGGTTGCACTTCACGCATAAGGAACATTCTTCATTGGTATCAAGCAACTATTAATAGTACTTCTACTTGATCCTGCGAGTGCGAATCTTGAGTTAATAATTATGTAAGTAAACCTCGTCAGTCTGCGCAAACAACGGTGTACACAGAAAGCGTAAATATAAGATGGAGCTTTCTAAGCCTTTTAATCGTTACGTCACAAGTTGGCCACCAGCACCAAGGGTTGAAATACAGTTCATGGAGGAATATATTCTGTATTCATCCGTGCATATGTGATATTGATAGTATCGATAAGCGCCGAACCGGCAACATATAATACAATGTCAATGAATATCTCATCTTGTAGATTATAATGCGAGAAAAGTTGCTTTCAAGCCTTTGGGTTTTTTAAAACAAATCCTTCATATTTTTAAAGTCAAAGTGCAGTGCAATTCGTCACATCTTGGTGAAAGTCTCTTTCTTTAGAGACCTCATTTATAAAGATTGGTTGCGTGTGACAGATGAGAAATCTGTTTAAGTCAATATTACTGTAAAGTCGTTATGCTTCGTTTCATCATTAAAACAACGGCATTTCAATTGTTCATTAAAACCACGAAAGTACATTTCCACTGAAATATAGCGTAAAATGAACACGTTTTCTCAGAATTTATAAAATGTCACTTATACCATTCTGATTTTCACCCTTTAATATAACAAAAATGTAAGCAATTCAAGGAAATTAATTAAAACTAAGTTAAATAAATGTTTATATTAAAACATTACTTACATAATTGTATGCGTTGTGTTCGTGTAAGGTACATACACCTCCAGCTCACGTGGTTCTGGCTTTGATTTCCACTGGGTACTGAAGTTCGACTCCAGCACATTGCAACAAGCACTGTTGCTTCGGCACCTTTCATACAAATAAGATTATTTTATTTCTAAAACTTCATTACCCTGATATACTTGTATATATGGCAATAATCAAGTAGATTTGACACACATTCGTATTCACCAGAACGCTCGCAAGCTACTGGCCGGCCAGCTGCAGGCACACTGGTTTCAGCGAGACGTTAAGGGACTTTTAAAAATTCTCCAAAAATCATAAACAATGTATTGAATATCGTCAATAATTGACTGAACTTATGTACTTTCAATAACAAGTGAAATTCATAAAATTACGTTGCGGCAAGTCAGAGGAAGACAGAATAATGATATTATTCCCCTGAAACTTCTCCGTCGCTGCGCAGTGCTAGACAGCGCCACTCGACTGGTTGTGCCACTAAGAGGCCCATGCTTCTCGTGTTAAAACGAAGGGCCAGAAGGCAAATGCAGTAAACCCAGTAAAACAACCAAGAGCGTTGGCAATTCGTGGCAAGGCACCAGACACCGAGACACCGGAGAGAGCACCAGTGCGGACGCGTGCCACTGGTGCGTAGATGTATTCAGGACATTGCGTTCGGAAATTGAAATCCGATCTAAGGATTTGATTTACAATTATAATTTAGTATATTTTCTACACCTTTTTCTCTTTATGCAGGCTTTGTTTCTTGTGAGTTTCAATTACAAATAACTGATTTGCAGTGTGTCGGTGAATTAAGAGAAACATTTCAAACAAAAGAAACATTTCTTAGAATTTTATGAGAACGTCCCTCAAAAATGTATTCCGAAACTGCTTCGGAATGGTGCTCGAATGTTAAGTATGTTGGGAAGAACGTACAATTTGAGCGGTATTTTTTTCTCTGAAAATTTGTAAATTTCGAATAAGAAGAACCATTACACATCACAATGTGAAACGCTTGAAACAAATACATTTCGCTTTTAGCTTCAATTTTTAATTTCAATTTCCTTTACTGGCAGTATTTCCTTAATTAATGCATTAGTAACATTTTTTTGTTAAGCTTTAGAATACTTTTCATAATCAGCAATATGATAAACTGTAATATCGCAGCAATTAAATTTCTTAAAGTGATTGAACTCTCTCTTGCAACTAAAAATTTGGCATATCTGTCGCAAAGTGCAAAAATATTTGTTTCTTTCTTGCTGCATTGATTTTTTTTTTCAAATTACAAAAATATGTAACTAGTAAATGTTCTTTGGAAACTGAGGTCCCACGAGAATGCACGAATATTGCCGATGTCTAACAGCATCTGACCAATTCTGACGCCAGCGGAGACAGGCCGGGAAAAAGTGCTTGTTTTGTTTTTGTAGTTTCTGCGAAGTCTTCGAAAAAATCAAATCCGCTTCAGTATGCAAGAGTGCGTTCTGGCAAATAATTCATTATAAATAATGTAGTGAACTATTGCCGCGAGGAAAAGAAAAGGAGTTAATAATACGATTAGAAAGAACGATGAACAGCGCTGCAGTACAATACACTTTGTCATCGACAGTACACACTATTCATAAATTGCTTGGAAATATTATTTCTCCTTTGCACGTATCTATTAAACAAGAAATTAAACAATCTATTGAACAATGAACGGGCCTATATCCCGCTCTCCGCCCTCTGTATAAAATCTAATCGATCACTATTTACTGTAGACGGGCGATTCTCATACAGTCGGCGGTGACATATCTCTCCGTCTGCAAATGTAAAGTGAATGTGTAATACAGGGCAACAAAAACTTTATACCAGCAATTACGTTGGCCTTTCTTCTCACGTAAAAAATCTGAGAGTCAGACAGCGGCGACATTACCACCCGACGGGTCGTATAAATGTTCTCGGCGGGCCGCATGTGGCCCGATGGCCGATACGAATAGGTCAGATATACAACATAAAAGAATTAATCACAAGTTGGTTTACTACATATTGCAAGATCCTTCTTCTGGAAATGCAATTTTATCTGCGCTCTGTGGTCTGCTATTTATGTTGCCGCACCGCCACATTTTATTTTAAGAATATTATTTAGTGGTGGGAGTAGACAGCGGAGGGGGATACAGTCACATAGGCAAGTTGTAGTTACATCTGTCAATCGAGATCACACACTATTTATTCTTGAAGTGTCTACATCCGCTTACGTGAAGAATATTGTTTGTGCGCGTTCGGGTGTTTCTTATACTCAGCGATGTCTAGGAAGTGAGATAATTCACGAAATCTTTTTTGTTATGTGTGCGACGAATTTACGACTAAGTCTTAAAAACATCCCATTTCCTCGATTGCCAAAAAGGCAACGAGTATATTTTGAATCAGAGGCAGATGACGGTGTTGGCACCATAGAACCGTAGTTCCCTTTGCTCCCGGTATTTAAGAGGCCGGTTGCATGGAACCACCCATCTATGCCATTTGCAATATCACCGTTGTGGAGGGAACTTAGTTACTACATCAGATTGCTACGTTTCTTTAACGAAAGTAAGAGGAATCACAAGTAAATCAAAACCCACAGTTTCTTATCCAAGTTTGGAATCTGCAATGCGCTCAGTTCCGCATTTTAATTCTCTGCCAGTTCCAAAACCATCAACGGAATGGACATAGAAAAGATGAAACAAATTACGAAGATCTTGTGTACACACAATCTGCAGCACGGCTACAACCACAGCCAATGTCGCAGACATAATTGAACGATCTTGTAAGAGATCTAAATCTTCAAAGAGACAAACATAAATACTTGGGTCTCGTGTTCAAGAAAAAAACTTGTTACAATGAAACACTATATATTGTAATGTACTGTAATGGTATAATGTAATGACACATAAATGGTCTTCTTACAAAATTTGGAATAATTCACAATCCGGAAGAATGGCGCCTATTGTCGTCTAGAAATGCAGTTTGCTTACACAAAATATTGCTATTTCTTGTGTCACTGGGATAGCAGGTTAAGGAAAGATTGTGTAGTCAAGGAGTGACTTTTGAGAGAAACTTAGAAATGTAGTGAAAAAAATGTATTGCATGAAACCCTTGTTGATAAAGACAGTATGCTGTTGTACTCAATCTGAAATTGAGCTTTATGAAGAATTTCGTGTAAGAAATGGACAAATTTGGCCAGGGTTTTCAATTTTCACTGACTTTCTTTGATTAGTTCTGCAAATATTAAAGAAGGAATCTTCGTCGGGCTTCAGATCCGTGACCTGATGACAGATATGACCATTGAACATTTGCTGACGGATACTGAGAAGGCACCTTCGCTGGCATTGAAAGATGTATGTGACAATTTGTTTGGAAACGTAATGTGTGAGAATTACAAGGAATTGGCGGAACACATCCTGGACTGTTACGAGGCTATGTGGTGCAACATGTCTCTGAAATTAGATTTCCTTCATTACCATTTGGATTTCTTCCCACTTAATTTAAGGAGACGTGAGTGACGAACATGGTGTGCGACTTAGTCAAGATATCGACGACATGAAAAGTCGATGTAAAAGAAGATGGTCACCAAATCATTTACAGTCACACTTCTAAAAGAAGTTTCACCATCCACCCACAAACAAAAGTTTCCAACTTGTAAGCTTTAATCAGTTTTCTCGAACTGATTTCATTTTATGTTTTTTAATACAAACAATTAATTTTACAACAAAATAATACAAACAACTTTTGTAACAGGATCTGTATATTAATCAACTAAATAACCCGCACATAAATCGCCGAAGAAACAGCACACAGCAATTTATCACGGTAAACCAGAGGTGCATCAAGCTGAAACAGCCATGTCAGCATATCAGAATAAAACATGTCTAATGATTTATTGCTAATTAATTGCCACAATTTGGAATTAATTGCTTCGTATTTTCGAAGCGAAAACCGGCGTGAGCTGGCTTGATGCGACAACACACACATAAGTTAAATTCGGATCGTAGCTTGTTGGTGTGGTGTGAACATTGTTATGTCAGGTGATTGTCGGAAAGGCGCGTCTTCATATTGTAAAGAACAAGCAAATATTAATAACGTCTTCATGTGCTTCTGATGCTGCCGCATTTTGCTAGCTCCCGACTTGCTTTTGTCTAGTGTTACTTCAGTGCCTCTGAAATGGCTGCAAATAACAGTGATATGGCAAAGGTTCGGAAAGCCATAAAAAACAGACGGCCGACATAAACGGAAAATTGAATTATGTACGTGCAGAAATATCAGCTGTCATAGCCACCATTAATATTAAACTATCTAATATTGATAAAAGACAGTTGATTGTGAGGAAGAATTGAAACATGCTGAGGATAAACTGTCTGGTATGCATAATGAAATATTTAAGGAACGCTCGGATAGAGCTTATCGACAGTGTAATGTTATTTTTGGCTTTTGTGATAATCATAAATCTCCAACTGAATCTAGTGAGCAGGACAAGAAAACAATTGATATTTTATTTAAAAACCTCTTTTGAAAATGTCTCATTAAAAATCCATAATCGGATTGGGAAATGTACAACTCTCCAAAACCAAGGCCCTTGAAACTTGTCTTTGCTTGTCAGGGCGATGTGACGACATTCCTAAGGACGTTTTGGCAACGTCGTAGAGGTCCCGAATCTAGTCAACTGCAGTGCTACTCACGATCGCACCCCTCTACAGCTAAAGAATTACAAACAATTGAGGAACAAACTCTTGGAGATGCCACCTCTGGAGCAATCGAAATGGCAAGCTCAATTTGTCAACGGTATTCCCAAGATAATGAAGAGACATGCTCCAGTGACATCACAGTAAATAATCGAACTACTTTACACTGTTAATATCAGAATGAGTGCAGTGTTGACAATAAGCTTAACTCCCTCTTTATCAGTGACATTAGGTACTTGGATTGTATAATTTTTACCGAGACATGGTTGAAGCCTGAAATTATGTCTTCAGAATTAATAGATACAAGTAATATCAATGTTGTGCGCTGTGATCGTCGAATGAAGCGAAGCTGTTCTTATAGCTGTCAAAAAATTTCTTCATAGCGTCATGGATTTGTATAGAATCATAGATGCTGCTCCAGGTATAGATATTGCCTGTATTACATTTTTGTTTGTAAAATTAAATTTTATATTATTTTATTATATATTCAATATTGAAATATACGAAAAGTGTCCGATGAGATAATATCCTTAAGTGAAATTTGAGGTGATAATTTGCTTTTGATGGGAGATTTTAATATACCAGGAGACTTATCTTGTGTAAAAGATAATTTCCCTACAAATAGGAGAGTTCAATCCTTAATATATCAAAGCTTGATATTGTTTTGGGAAATTTTATTTGCTCCGTAACTGACGACGACGATGATGATGATGATTAAGGTTTCAGGGCTCTTCAACAGCTCAGGTCAGTGCCGCCCGTGTAAAATTAGTTTAAGAGCTACACGCACAGTGGCAGTGCCACATTTTTTAAAATAATGCAAAGTGAAATGTAAGTAAAACTGAAAATAAACGGGTTCAATTATTTTAAAAACGGGGTTGGCAGAAAAAAGCCAGATAAACATTTGAAATTCGCCAATTAAAAGCCAAATAATTTGAATAATCCTCTTTTCTCAGATAATGCTGTAAATGTCAGATTCTCATAAGAAGCTAAAAAGAACGCAGAAAGAAGATTCATTTCCGAGTACCTGCGCTAGAGAGCTAGCAACATGAAGCCTTCGGTGGCCTTAGCTTAGAACAGTGCAGGAGAACATGCTCCACGGTAAGATCCGTCTCGCAACTATCGCAAGTAGGGAGTGGGTCACCGCGGAGAAGATGGAAGTGGGAGAAATCGCAGTGACCGATGCGAAGGAGTGTCAGAATTATCTCCTCGCGCCTAGACCGACGAGACGAAGAGGCTTTACGGAATCCTTGATTCTCCTGAGTTTAAAATCTGAGTTCTGCCACTCTGTTTGCCATGCACTGAGAATGCAACATCTGATAAAGAGCTTGGTATCGTTTGTTACGACTGGGAGAATGTCTACCTCCGTTTTCATTATGGCGAGCTTTGTTGCCTGGTCAGAAATTTCGTTCCTTATTATCCCAACGAGACCAGAGATCCAACATAATAAACAAATTATAACGACGCACCTACAAATTATGGATTTGGTGTTGGATAATCATTGTCAGAGGGTAACAAGAAGCGAAGCAGGAGATAGATTCGAGCTTTTTGAATCAGCTGAGAATTCGCAGATATCGAGTGAAGTGGTTCAGTGCGTAGCGCACTGACTTCGCAATCGGGAGGTCCGGGTTCGATTCCCAGGCCAGCCATTCTGACCGGGGTTTTCGTGGTTTTCCTCGGTCATAAGGTGAATGCTGGGATGGTTCCAAAAGACCACGATCACCTTTCACCAATATCCTATCACCTATAATAATAATAATAATTATTATTATTATTATTATTATTATTATTATTATTATTCACAGCGGAGGCAAAGTTGCTCGCGTCTGTGGTCTACCACACGTGTCCCCTGGGTAACGCTAAATGATCAATAGTAATTCGCCATCGACGCGCTTGACCATTGTGGGCGTGAGGATCACTACAAGCTAAGGGAAAAGCGTCTATACTGGTCGGCGCGTCAGATGGCCAAGGGGGAAGTTGGTTAAATAAAAAATAAAAATAAAAATGAATGTCATCGATTCAGCGAACTTAAGTGCCTCCAAGAGCGCATGTGTTTCTGCAGTACATGCGCTGCACGAAGCGTCTATTCGAAGACTCCGCGTCCAACTGTGGCAGTAGAAGGTACACCGGAGGAACGTTCACAGGAGGAACTATCAGTGTACCGAGATACATGGATGTGCGTGTGACGTGATCATTCTTTCTTCTTTGCCCTATCCTTATCCGTTACTTGCACCACTTAAACTTACACTAACGCACATGATGATAGGCCGGGCTGGTTCCGGCTGAGGCGGTGTCCCACAAGTAGGACAGACCGTTTTGGGGAAAAACCCATCGGATCTCGCCATCCAACAGGGTAAAATAACCGCCACCTCCCGCGCTAAAAAATATGGGCGTATAATTACATAATACATTTACGAGACTAGTGAACTACATTTACATAATACATTTACGAGACTAGCAGTTGACGCACCAGGAATCATCAGTAAATCAACCATAATATAGAACACGTGATTATAAAGCGAGAAACCAAAGCCAGAAGGAGGTGCACTGCAGTTTACAAATTAAAAAATGCAATGTTAATCTTCTTACGATTTTCAGTGGTCTAATGTCAACATGAATTGATATACCCTAAGGTCCTAAAGTTGCGTATTCGCATTATTTTGTTGTACATTGAACATTGAAAAAATTATATTATTCTTTCTAGTGTAACTTTATAGTAAGTACATAATACTGTTAAAATATTGTTTCAATGCTTGGTCCTTGATGGGTTAATTAAGCACCAATAGGCACCTAAGGGATGACGCAGATGGATGCTCCTGCGATTAATTTTACCTCAGGGTGGCAGGATCTCTTGCGTGTAAGAAAATATACCAAGAGACGAAAATCAAATAAACTTTGCATATATTCTGCCACTAATTGAATACAATACACAGAAATCAAAGAAATATGGCACAAAACAAAAATGATAGTCTGATTTGTTCGATTTGCGACCAATTCTAACTCAAAAAATCCAATTCTAACTCAAAAATTCAGCGATGCTGTTATAAACATTCAGAAATTTCTTTAAAAATTACTTATTTCACTTGAATTTAAATCTGTAATAATGTTGTATCATGCACGGTTGGAACCTTGATTAACGAAATTATGCAAACGTTAGTTCTTATCGCATATGAAATCGTAACACTTTAAACTCAAATTATACACTCAAATTCAAATATTACGTGACCTGATTTAATTTCCCACACAAATAAATAGCTTAGCAAGACGCAATTAAATAAATAATTATTTACAAACGTAATTACATTTTCCAAATTGGTTTCCAACTCAAGTCCAAAAGTAATGTACTGCAAAATTTACAAGGTAATGTACGCTGTTTTCACTCTGAATACCTCGTTGCTTCCTAATTTAGTTAATGCAAATTTCAGTGGAGCGACCATTGCTCAAAGCAATTCGAAGCGGTCACGCGCCTAGCGTTTGCAACGCACATGAAGATTTCCTGTGGTAATGCAGTTCTTTTACCTTTTCTGCTCGCGCTCGCCCTTGGCCTCACCGAACAGCGGCGCTCGCTTGCGGCGTTGCCCTCGCTCCGCGCACGGGGTTGCGCGCCGCCTCTGCGCCTCGTGCACTCCGCGAACACCAACTCCAGTTCACAATTCCAGCATCCGATCGCTTCTCTCCGGCTTCATCTTCTAGCGCCAGGAAACTCTCGAACGTAGCGTCTTCTATCCTCTGCCCCGTCCTCTGCACAACGAACGCCAACCTGCTCCCAGTCCGTGCACGCGTAAAATAACTTACAGAGTTTAATTCCTGGCGTCGCTTTCGGAACACTGAATCACAAATTTTAATCAGGTCGCTCTGTTCTCCCTGCTTTCAAATTGCGGAAAATTTATTCTAGAATTGCTTCAACTACTTTGCTTTTAAATCCAGTTCAACTTTCGCCACAGTTTTATATAAGGTACTTTCTCCACTATTTCACGTACAAATCGCGATAACTGATTACACGCGAATTATCTTTCTCTTCACTACGCAAATTCCACTATTATCTATTAACAAAATGGCGACATCGTTCCCGAACACTATAAGGGCGTAGGTTACGACTCATTCCGCCGGCATTTAACCAAGAAGGACTTTCGCGTAATTTGTCCGGTGCATTTATGTGCGACCACAGTGTGAGCTCTCTTCCCCGTGTCGCATCTGTACGATGCCGCATTTGCATGGGCGGCTGGGGCGTTTGGTAAATGGAACAAACATCTCTGTCTCGTATAGTGACATTAGGTCTATTTACCAAATGCCCCAGCCGCCCTCGCAGCTACGAGGAGTCACAGGGAAGAGCGCCTGCCACTGTGGAAAGCGCGGAGTACGCAGTATAGTATTTGGTGACCGCAAGTCAAGGCGCCTTTTGCTAGTCATGGCCAACGGGAGGGGTCGGTCCCAAAGGGGTATGTCCCTCCACGGAAGGGACAGCACTTTAATACGCCGAACAGCTGACCAGAGCTTCTTGGTCAAGTCGCCGGCGGATTCAGGTAATTTGCAGTAGTCAGGAATGAGTTCTCTTCTCGAAAATTCACGAGTCTCCGCCGTGTATGAATGGGAACAATATGTCTGGTCCTCAGCGACGTGAGGTAATCGTGACACAGAACACAAATCGGCGGAAATCGAACGAGAAATTACATAATGGGTAGTTCAATTCCTCCTTTATTATTTCTACATGAAGAATGGCGTAATATTGTCTTTCTAAGTTCTTTTTATGTCCAATAGGTTTACCAAGTCTCCAGAGCTATTGGCAAAACATTCTTCATCATGCAGATTTGAGCCCTGCTCCTGATGATGCTCTTTTGACTCTGTCGATGAGTTTTGCACGTCTTGCTGCTAACAGCGCCAGCACTAACAACTGTTCATTTGAACCCAGTAAAGTTTTGGAAGTTACATCGTATCATCTTCGAGATTCTTACATGGTATGTATTAATGTATCTTTTTACATTTCAATAATGTATGAAGGTGGTTTACAGGACTTTCGACCCTAGGGCGGCGGGTCAGCCACTTACCCATATTTTTTTCTTTTCGCTTTCTCTTTACGACTTGCGTAGTAAAGGGAACGTAATGTAATGCTGCAGAGGAATGTGACGATATTTCGTCGAAAAACTCGTATTGTGGATCCGTGACACCGAAAAATGGTATTTCCTGCTCCTCTATGTAATAAATGACATACTCTAATACACTATGTAGGTAAAATCCTCATTTTGTGGGCCCGTTATACCAAAAAATTGATTTGCAGCAAAATGTCCGTCCGTCTGTGAACAACACTAGCACCAAAATCGTGCCCAGGAGTTTCACCAAAATTGATATTTCTCTGTGTGATATTGAGACCCCTTGAATTTGAAACGTATATTTTGATTGTGAGGGATAACCGCAACGACATTTTCAATTTTTTTTCTTTCTTTCAAAAAGGCTCGTATTTTTTTCCTAAATGTTTTGCTCGTTGAAAACTGCGTTCTCTTACAAATTCCAATATCCGGCTGTTGGAGGCTAACTGAGGAGGCACGTGGACTGATGAGCAGCAGCCAGCTATTTCCACTTTCCCTGTAGTAGCTTCTTCGGAGATCCGTGTTTAATGCGACACGGACGCTTTCTCTGTAAATGTCTATATCTGCAGAGGGAGTCACTTATCTTCGAAGAATTCATTAGGCATGTAGTGATTATGGAGAGAAAAGGCATATAATTATGATTAAGGAAATTATACAATTACAGTAATAATTACACCAATGTTAGAAAACGTGAGTGAATTTTATAGCTGTAGGCATATACAGTGGAAACTATTGGACGCAGATAGCATTGAGGCATTCTAATAGCCGTAGGTAATCACAGTTGAAGACTGGGTTAATTGTGGTTAACAAGGAAACATTGCAGTGAATAGGCAATTAGTTGAAAACTGTGTTGATTACACATAGTAAATAATATGAGTTCGGGTGTGCAACGTGACTTGAGTAGTGCTGGAATAGAAACAATGAAATATGAACAGAATCACGTGCTGTTGCAACGTATACTGGTAGAGTACGCACACGCGGAGCTCGTGTCGTGAAGACTCGAAGACGAGGCACGCACGGGGCACGTGTCGTGATCTGCCCGATGAGGACGCTGCAGCAGCCAGCAGCTTGGGTTTGCCGTGACTACTAGTAATGCAGCTGTTGCATTGAATGCCGCGGAAACAGGCATTGTGGCACAATAGACGTGTTGGTAGCACGTGTATTAGATTACGTCTTACACGACTTAAACTGTTCACGACAGGGGGGACATTCAGTTTGTTGGCATGTATTCAACACAATGAATTGCAGTACGTAGAATGGATTTGAATACGTGGTTTACTGAGCACATTTAACACACCTGATGAATTGCAATTCGCATTTAGTTTATGTTACATTTAAAGTACATGAACTCGTCTATTAATGGAGAATGATCTGTCGTGAAACAACATATCTGAAACGTGTAGTTCACTGGTTCATGCATCAGAAATTTGTTATCTGGAATGCGAAACTTCCTTGCACGTGGCGTCATCAGTTTACTTGAAGCGCGTTTACGGGAAGCACTCACAATATGTAAAAATGCTGAGATTAATCACTTCCACATTGTAACTGGAAGGTGATATGTCCATGAGCTTATGTATAGTGCATATAACGTGCACGTGGAGCCATGAGGATAATTAGGAGATGCGTAATTGCATGCATGAGCAGTTATGAGAACACATCAGCTCTTGCCGAACGCATGGCATAACACTGAGAGTTGTGTCACCGCTTCTCTGGGGTGCGCAGGCCGGCGGGCAGTGCGTTTGGGCGACTCGGACGCGACCGCCGAGTCTGAACTAGTTGAAGATAAATGACCAGTACCCAACTCGCGATCAACCAGAACGAGCAATTGAATTATGGAATAAATATGCTGCCAGTTGTAACCTCTGCTTTGTTACCTCTGGATTTTTGAAAATTACAATAGATTAAACGGTTTAGACCCCTTCATCAACTTCATTTTTAAAGCTAGAAATTAGTCCTTTATTACAGTGTGTTTCTTAAAATTTTATCTTTAAATTATGCCATGCAATTTTGAAAACAAGATTTTCTCAAATACAGCTCCGAATGTTTTCTTTGTTTTTTGTTCAAGTAAACCAGAGGTTGCTTAATAATATGAAATGTTCTATATTCACTGAGGATTTTGGAATTTTGAAAATAGTAAATGGATATTTTTGAAACTGCTTTTGAACCTTTTATATTGAAGCTAGAGTTTTCTTATATAATTTCTTATATATTCCTGGATATTATATCTTTGAATCATTCTAGATACATTACTTTCAGCATATTATCCGTTTTCACATAATTTTGAGTTTAATAGTGAACTCGTTTAAGTGGCTGTCGGACTTGTCTTTTGCTAGAGATTTCTTTTTTAGGACAATATTTTTGTAAATTTTAGATCTTTAAATCATTTTATGTACAGAGTTTTACAAAGTATGAGTAGTTTTCATTATTTTAGTAATTTTTACCTGAAATGTCAATGCGAACAAAAGCGTAGTCGGATTGCCGGAATTACAAAATAACATGTTCTTAAGATGCTTTCCTCGAGAGAACGCTTACGTTATGAAAGTACTTACAAATTCAACAAAAGTCTGATTATTATTAACCGGTGAATTTTTTAAAATTGCTTGTATGAAATTTTTTCATTTGAATATCCCGCGCTTCTTTTAATGAATAGTTTTCATTATGTACCAGAAGAGTTTATTGGATACAATTTGCAATATTATTATACAAGTTTTGCATATATTGTGACCGATTATGTATTACATACGTTAAATGCTTCTCACCCAAACCGAGATAAGAACTGACTAGCGCAGTGATTGACATCGCAAGCACAAATTTCCGTCACGAAAAGATCAGAGTAGGTTCGAAAGATATTTTTAAGTAGATGGAGAAAACATTAAACGATAGCATGAATTAAGGCTAAACATCTAAACATTTTGTCCAAACCCTGTGGGTAACTACTCCAAAATGATTTTTGGAATTCTATTTTCTGTCATTCTTTTTACATGACGAAACCGTTGTAATTGCTTATATTGAATAGTTTCTAAAATTGTGTGTTCTCTGTTCAATTTTTCTCTTATTTTTAATTTTTTTTTCTAGTTTTTATATCCTAGATTACCTTAAAATATCTATTTCTGTTGCCAGTAATTTTAGTTTTAATTTTTTCTTTAATTTCCATGTATATGATCCACATAAAACAGTGCTTTCTACAATAGATTTATATATTCTTTGTTTCGTTTCTTTTGTTACATGTTTATCTCATAATATTTTATTTTGCATTGATGTTGCTGATTTTCCTTTATTTATTTCATGTCTTATATCAACTTCTTGATTTCCATCCTTATGTATTTTTACTCCCAAATATTTAAATTCTGAAAAACATTTAATTTTTCCTTTTCCATGCTGTAAAATTAAATCTGTATTATTTACTCACACCCCACATAAAATGTCTTTTCCATATTAATTTTCAGTCTCCATTTCTTGTATATTTCCAATAATTTCCTAAACATGTATTCCACATCTTCAGCATGTTGTTCTATTATTGCATGGTCATCTGCAAAAAATAAAGTGTATATCATTTTACTTCTTAAAGTAAAAAAATAAAGTTTATTTCCTAAAACTCGTTCTCTCAACTTTCTTTTTCCATGTTCCTTGAAATGTTTGTAAGTATATTTCACACCCTTCACGCGTGCTTTTGGTGATGAAAATTGATTCCAAGAGATTTCTGCATATTTGTACCCGCAAAATAGCGCCATAACATAGTTTTATTTTATTGCTCTTAAAATAGTTTCATTTATGTTAATTTCTCTCAATACATCCCAAAATTGTAATGGAATACTATCATATACGATTTCTAAGTCCACAAATATAAAATAAATTTGTTGTCCCACTTCATTATTTTTTTCTATTAACTGTTTTATTATAAATTACGTTTATGAGAAGTCGAGTCGTACAGTTCAATGATATGATTCTCTGCTATTAATATTTTGTTCTAGGGAACTCTGGTGATGTTTGAAGGAATAATAGAAGAAGTGAAGCTACGAGTAGAAACATGGGTACAGCCACAGCATTACATGTCAATTTCAAAAGCTGCAGGAATGTTTAAACGATTACAGGTAATTTAATAGTAATGACTGTTTTCATGCAATACTGTGTTTTAAGTCTATCGGTGCCTGTAATGTTTCTCGTTAGATATTTTTCTCTAAACCAGTAGATGAGTAATAGAACGACAAATCTGGGAAGAAAACCAGTTTTCAGATGCCTGCATTCATGATTTCCGAGCAGCTGCGCGCAATGAAGCGAAAGGCCACGATTTTGCGATTGGGCAATTGCGTCTCTTTCGCATGGCGTTGGAGTCGACAGAAAAATAAAGTTTTTTTTCTTCTTCCTTGTTCTATCCTCGCCCCCTTACACACACTTACTCTTACATGCACACTTACTCCCAACACGTGTGGTATCTACCAAACGTGTTGGGCGACCAGTTGGGAGCTTAGCTTGTCGTCTGTGGCAGTGTCTTGATGGTGGGGAAAACCCCTCAAGCCGACGTGCTGGTCGGCGCTGAATGCCACCATCCCCAGTAATAAAACATGCACTACTTCAATGGGACTAATAACCAAAGTAGTTTATGCGTTCGGAACGACGAATTAATCGGACAACCTACTTTGAAGGAGGAATTTAAAAATGTATGGAACTCTCGAACAGGGAATGTACTATATACTTCATCCCATCAATGTTCTGGGCAAGTCACGATCGGGGTATATAATTGGGTCGCCCGAGGGAAAGTAGATACATTCTAGGCAGGTCACGACATGACATCCCCACAGGAAATTCGGTCAGTTCTAGACAGGTGGAATATGAAAATCTCAAGGAAAATCTGATCTGTTATAGACAGGTTGCTAAAGGGAAACCCCATAGTTTCCAATAGAAACATCTGATTGGATCAAGATGTCACGATTGGGAAGGCCCTCAGATTGTCATAGGAAAATTCGTTCAATTCTAGGCCACGGTCGACAAACGTCAGAGGTTTAAAATAGGAAAAATTATACCCGTTAGTACCCGAAAAGTATACCCGAGGTCAAGATAGGAAAACCCCATAGGGTTGGCATGCGAAAAATCTGATACGTTCAAGATATGTCACGATAGGAATGCCCTACTGTTGAAATAGGGAAAATTCGATGAAGTCTAGGTCACATTCGGAAAACCCCACAGGTTTAAAATAAGGAAAATCTCGCCCATTCTGGGCAGCTGGATAGGTAAATCCCTTTGTGTTGGTACAGGAAATGTCTACCAGTAATAGTACGGGACAGAATAGGGAAACTCGCTAGGGTTGTCATAGGAGAAATCAGTTTTAGAACACAATTAGGAAAGGACATTGTGTTGCCTCCTGGGAAATCTAAGTAGAGAATCTAAGGAAGGAAAAATTATACAGAAGGTAGGTAGAAAATTCGATCAGTATTAGATAGGTCGCCCTCGCGGTTTAGCTCATTGGTCAGCATGCTCGCTCTCCAGACGCAAACACGGGTTCGATTCGGGCAAGACTATAGTGTGCGTTCTCCTTGCAATGTCTCAGTATATGTTACTGTGTGACGATGAAAAATTCACTTCTCAGGTTGCGAAGGCCAGAATACTGCGTAAGGATGTCTTCGTGCTACTCACCCGTACCCCGTAACCGACGGTCGCGAGCCCGGGACTGCTGGTAAGATCTGGCTCGTACGCGGGCTGTCGCGCCAAGTACAGACAAATTAGACAGGTCACAACATGGGAATGTTATAGGCAAACTGTTTTTGACAGGTTTCAACATGGGAACCTCATAGGATTATCGTAAGGAAAATAGGATTTGTTCTAAATAAGCACGATAGAGAAACCCTAAGAGAACGTACAGAAAATCAGTTACAGACTAGACTACAGAATTGATTTGGAGAAGGCCGTCAAAAAAAAAAAATGGGTTCGAGAAAAATGAAATAGAATTATTGCAACAGAACTATTATGTGTTAAAAATAACAAACCTGAAGACACTGAATCCATTATTGTTGAATACTCTGCAAAATTGCTGGGCAGGAACATTGGAATTAGCTGCGCATATCATGAATCGCCGGCACACAAATATAAACACTGACTCCCAAATAAGATGGACTAATTTTGCGTTCCAGTTCGAGCACAATCATAAGCTATTAAAGTGGTGTATTGGGTATAGCGCAGATTAGTAGTATTAGACTAACTGATGAAAAAGTTTCTTCATTGGATATCTGAGAATTATGTAATATGATTCATAGATTGTTGATTTTCTCTCCACTATGCAAACTGATGAACGGAAAGTGAGATTACAAAAAGAAAGAACTTCATAAAGAAAATAAAACATTGTTACTCTTTGTTTGAAGCATATAATCTTAAATTTGAAAATAGAGATTTGATTGCCAAGCTCATCCCTGAGCTATGTTGACTATTTATATCTGTCAGAAGTTATTCAAATATTTCTAGTTTTCAAACTTTCCCTTTTTAATATTCTTTATTCATTCATAACTAGTTTGAAGTCAATACTCTTCCGTTTTCTCTTTTTTTGAATGGTTTATGAAAATGTATGTGTTACTGATATAAATTCTGTTTTGTTTACAGTATCTGCATGTTAGCTCAGAATATGACCAGAAAGAGCAAATATCACGCAATTTTATTCGCGCCTTGGGTCCTTTTTCTGAACCAGTGTTGATTTATCAGTTCCATTCCAATTCGAATTCTGCCAGCTCTAATGCAAACACCGCTCATGCTGAACATTCAGGAACGAATGTTACCGTGTTATGGATCGATCCAACTGGCCACATTGCAGACGTATCTGAGGTACATCTGGAAGAATCTGTAACTGTGAGTATTCTTAATTATAATTTTTGGACATGGCAATGATTGCTTTATATTCTTATCATGTTTCATGCTGACAAAAATCCAAGTAGTTTTTACTTTCTCGGTATTGCTTACACAGTATCAAGTATTGTAATGCAGCGGGAGAAAACGAGTAATTTCCGTCTGAGAAACTCGTATTGCTGAGATCTGCTGACGAAAAAGTGGATAAATTGTTCGTATGTATAGTAAATGACTTCCTCTAACACGTTATGTTGCCAGAATCCATATTTTATGGGTCCTTGATACCGAAAAATCTTTTGACTGCAAAACGTCTGTGCGTCTGTGGTCAACGCTAGACAGTTTTCTCCAAAATTGATGTTCTCGAACCGATCTGACTGGTCGCGGCCCCTTTAATTTGAAGCCCATAGTTTAATTTTGGGGGTACATTATGTGGAGCCCCTGGGAAATTTTCAAAACTGACAGCTTTAAGAATGCTTAAGAGAATAGTGCAGATATTATTTTCGTTAAAATTCCTAAGTTTACGAAAATTGGAAAAGTTTCATTTTTTTGCGTCTTCCTACTACTAAAATATTAAAGAATGAGATTTTAATTCATGAAATCTGTTCTTCGAAGACATTTACAAATATGGTCTTGCACACTTTTTCGAAAGTTTGAGTATTTTTTGCATAATTTTGCTTGGGATGTATGCAGTTTTTAATGTTATTAAACTTTTTTTTCAAAAAGTCACGAAATTTTTTAATTCAATTTTGTCCTCAGGTCTCATTTTCGTTGAAATTCGTGACTTTTCGAAAATTGCAAACATTCAATTTTTTTTCGGCGTCTTCCTACAACTACAATTATGAAGATAATTTGTTTCGTAATGAAATGAAATCAAATGTCTTCAAATAAGGTCATGTTAAATGTTTTTAAAATATGTTGTTGTTTTTGTTTGCGTGAAGCGTAGGCAACAAATATTTTCTCAGAAACGGCTAAATTTTTTCTTTGTATTTTTTTTTTTTTACATTTGTAGAAAAAACGGTAAATATGACATTAACAAAGCCAAGAAAGTTTTGTAGTCTCTAAATATTAAGCACCACGTTGCCTACATAAAAGCAAATTTTGGACATCTATGCAAAGCCTTTACAAAACCAGAGACGAGAGGTCTTCTGCTGACTTTGCACACTTTATTTCTTCGTCTCGGTTTGGTAATATACCTTCATATACTTAAGTTGTTTTGCATTAAAAGAGGGGATGGTATTCAATTGATTTTTCGCAAGTAAATCTGGATTATGAAAAAATGTTATTAAACGTTTTCAAATCCACTAATTCCCTTGCATATGTCGTAAAGTTTGATATTGTCTTTATTGATATATTTCTTGTAGGCAATGGAATGGCTTGCACTAAGGAGCAATGCCCCCCTCCCATGAACACACCTATGCTAGAGATTATGATTGTGTGAAATCGAGGGGAAATGTAGCCTATTAGCTCCTCAGTCATTGACAGTGGGTTGAGAATATTGTTTTGTATAATAGCTATGAAAGAACCAGATGACGTTATCCTTCTTTCAGTGCTGCTAGAATGAGCTGAAAACTGGGGACTTAATATGGCCGTTGCTAATTTTACGTGTCGGCGAGGGTACTTTAAATGCTAAAATTATAATATACAAGATATTTGAATGGTTTATTCGTGAAATAATGTTTCTAAAGTCCTTTAGGTGGCTCGTGGACAGCGTGATAGCTTTCTGTGATATGGCTCTGGGTTCGATTCCCGGTCGGGGCAAAAATAAAGCTGTAGCTTTCTAATACAAGTCGTTTTTGTTTGAATATTATGTGACAAAAAAAGCGCAAGCATGCCAAAGAGGGTAGATACGGTGATGGGTTTGCGAAAAGTTCTCCCTTACTCACAGGCGTGGAAACAGTGCTAACTAGGCAAAAAGCGAATTAATCTGACCCCAAATGGTACATATACATGAATACATTATGTTTCTAAGCAATTCTGATTCTTTAACTGAAATATATACTTTATATTAATTTCATAGGTTTTCAGAATACATTTTACAGAAATATCACACTATAACCAATTAAAAAATTGTTACGGGGGTATCGCGGCTACTCTCGGAAAAAAATAAAAATTCAGTCTATATTTATAATTAAATTGAATCTTCGTTTGTTTGTTTTTTGCGCAAATCTATCCTATACATCCAAAATTTGAATTTTTTAAATAAAAATATTTAGAAGTGCTTGAATAAAAGAAAAGAAAATTCAAAAGAAAATTGCGACTACTTTTTTGAACCACTGTTAGCACCATTGTTCGGTTCTGAGACTTCAAACAAACTCTACAAAACTTAAGTCCGTACGAAAAGTTGACGGTCACGATAGCTCGTGTGTTTAGCCACTGGGCTCATACCGAAAGATCCGTGTCCGGCTGGGGTAGTCAATTCTTTGAACACTCGAAACATAATTTATAAAATATATTATGCAACTAGTTTATAACGCAACATTGTAACCGTAATACATACGTAATTATTTTGTATAGCAGCATTATACATTTATAAGAGAATCTAAGTTAATTTCTGGTAATAACTGTATTGTGACGTCACGGGTATTGACATGTGTGCGAAAAACGGTGGTCGGCTGTTCGGTTTACTGCTACTCCTTCATGATTCTGTCGCTACGATTGACTGAATGGATGGTGACGCAATTATTCGTGCAATAAAAGGCAAAATATAATCTCTGCTATGATATATCATTTCATGAACGATTTCTTATAATGAAAAAGGTTGTTTGTAATGCTCGAATACAAAAATTATATTTTATGCAACTAGTTTATAATATTATGGTTTATTGCACAAGTACATGTTTGAAAACGAGGGAAGGACCTATGGGAGGGCGAGGGAGAAGTTGAGCGGACAGGACGGGCCATGTCGTAAAATGCAATGTGTTCCATAAAATACCGTTTATGAATGATTTCTTGCAACGGGGCAACAGGAACGGTCGTTTATTATCCTGCCATACAAAAATAATTTAGAAATAAATTCATATAAGTAAAGATAAATAAATTGCGAGTTTGAAATGCGTAAAAGTATCCGTACAGTCAGTTGTTGCATTCTCTGTTTGATTATATTGCTATTCAATATTTAATTAATGTTGATTTTTATTTTGTCGACCCTTATGAAGGTACTTTGAAATAAGAAAAAGTTATATAATTGTGCGCAGGAAAACGGTGAATTTTCGCAGGAAAGTTCTCAATCCTGAGCCCTGGTTTCGAAAAAGTGGGTAAATAAATCCATTTGCTAAATTAGGAAAAAATTCTCTAAACGTGGTGTAGCGAAAATCCATGTTTAGTAGGTCCGTGATAACTAAAAATCGATTGACGGCAAAACATCTGTCTGTCCGTCAGTGGTCAACGCTAGCGCCTAAAACGATCAGCCGATTTCCTCCAATTGTTTAGCTCCTTAATGCTAGAACTAAAACATGACTTTAATAATATTATAGAAGAGTAAAACCTGGGCCGACCTGGATGGCCAAGGTGATTTATAGCGTGTACTGACTCAACGCTTTGGTCTGAAGGGCCGCGGATTCGAGTCCCGCCTTGGGCTTTTTTATTATATCAACCGAAGGCTCATAGCGGCTCTTCAATATTTTACATTTTTTGAAATGTGACTTACATTGATTTGCTTATATATATAGTACAGTGATTGCCATAGCAATGAGATTATTTTAAAAATTCATAACTTGAAACTCAATCTTGGTATGATAATATATACATACATAATATTCATCCCACAATCCCGAATAGTGTTAAGTAACTCCGCTAGGATGTGCGGTTCCGTCACTCACGGTTATACCACTTCCCGTGCACCAGTCCAGACATACAGGATGTCATTCAACGCGTCTCGGTTTCCTGATGGGGGGCTGATAATTTGTTTTCAGATCCGGTCATGAGATTCTAAGAAATTTCCGAAAGCGTATTTTTTCCGCTTTTTGGCTCTGCGATCTTGGTATGTCGGGAATTAAACCTACAGCACCTAAATACGTCTATGTAGGTGTCGTTGATTAAACTCCAGTACCTAAAGACATATTTATCTCAATTCACCATCATTTTCATTTATGGAATTGGCAACACTGATGTTGACATCTTTAAGAGAACAAGTGAAGTTAATTTGATCAAGTGAATCATCCGGCATATTTCATTTTAATTTTTATCAGTAGACCTATTACCATATTTTTTAAATAATTTTGCAAAATCTACAAATAGTATTGCTTTGGAACTTAAGTACGAAAAATTTCAAGTGAATACGGAGAAAACACAGAGAAAGACGTAGACGTAGAGGAAGAAGTAGAGAAAGAGGTAGAGGAAGTCTTAGAAGACAAGGAATACGAGCATACAAAAACGAAGAATTTCCTTTCACTGAGAATGAACAAAATAAGTCGAGGGCCTATTGAGTTGCCCGGATCAGACAGTCGTGGGTGTGCGTGTCCGAGAAGAGCATAGCAGTGTCTTCGAGCCGGTCATTTCGTCTGGACTGAGGGGATCACCGTTGTCTTCAAAGAATATCGAGATGACGGTATTGTGTATATGAGGAGTCAGGATAAGTCAAGTGATCTGGAGGTACAACAGATAAATTCGCGTTTTCTTACAACTTCGTATGGTTTTCAAATTGATTTTACCCCGACAAATTGAAAGAAAAACATTTCGGGATAACTCTTGACGAAGTCAATTTGATGAAACAACAGAACCCGGCAGACATTGTTCTGCCCTTCATCTCCCTTTCTCTCTCATCTTATCCCCCTCCCCCAGCAAAAATGTAATAGTGTGTTTAAAAATATCTCAGCCTGCATATTACGATGTGAGAAACATTTCTTAGTTTTAGTTTTTAATGTCCTATGACGCTTCGTTTAGGAGATATAGATTCTAAAAATCCAATCGATTGTTGAAGGGCTGAATTTACTTGAAGCGGGTTGAATTTACTTGAATATTTAGTTTTGTTTTACAGCGCCATCTAGTGAATTCCAGAATTCCTTTTCAATATTTTAATTGTTATTCTGCTATTCGGGGTAGAGGTGAATCCAAAAAAATCAGAGATAATTAAAATTGTTCCAGCCGTTCTTGAGTTAAAGATGCTGTAATATTACATTACCTAAGTTCAGGAAAGCCAAGGTATAAATCGTGCACAATATAACAAAAGTATTGCAAAATTCAATGGTTAGTTTGCAACGCTGGCAAAAACATCTACACGGGACAAAGAGGACTCTAAACCGAAAAAAACAAAAAAATCAAACAACTGAAGAACGTTTAAAGCGTCGGCGACGCCACATTCAGCTAGTCCTTATATATTATAACGAATATTGCAACACCTATTCGCTGCGCGGAATGCGTCATCCACCGGCGCCCCGCCCCCCCCCGATACTTCGGACGGTTCCAAGCTTTCTTTATTCGCGAGTTTTGCGACTAGGAAATGTGCGCATCGCTTCCGCGCCATGGCTCGAGCGGGCCGGCCACCGCTAGTCAGTCTAGTAGTAAGGAGTCAGTGTGTCTGAAGTGGAAGCTGTGCTGTAAAGTATGCATTGCGGCGAACAGTGGTGCAGTGAGTGAACAGTAGTCTGAAGTCTGCAGTGGAAGCTGCGCTGTGAAGTCTGCATCGCGGTAAACTGCAGTGCAATGTACCCTGGTATACTCAATGAATTGTGGTCTGCGCTGTGAATTGTGGTCTGCGCAGGGAATTGTGGTCTACGCAGTGAATGGTGGTCAGGGCAGTGGACTGTGGACAGTGCATCGGGCTGTGCGATAGTGTAGAAGTGAACAGTGTAATTAAATAATCAAGAGAACGGACGCATGTGTAAGAAAAATAATCAAGTGAAGAAGACAAGGACTGTGTAATATATCTGTAAACAGATCAAGTGTTTTATTTTAGCATTGTTTACAAATAAACTTTTTTGTTTAAATTATACCTGAGTGTTGGTTTTAATTCACATGTGCGGATCAAATCGATCATCGCGATGCTCATATGAAAGAGAATAAAAATGCCGTAGATTCTAAAAAAAGTCAGCCTCATAGGGCAATATGTTGCAGAGATACAGCGAGAAACTGTTTTTCATGTTTTGTTTTTTTATCAGCTTCTAAAACATGTATCTCGCTGGAAAAATTGGAAAGACTGGGGAAATTGTTAAACTTAAATGTATTTATTCAACTTATTTTTACACCAAATTCTAACAGAAGAAATAAATAAATTTTCGAACTTGATTTTCATCCTCATAATGTTCGAGTACTGTCTCCGTCTTTTCCCCTAGAATGTGTCTCAAAACATCCTAGAACATATTTTTTCAGATTTTTAAGCAACGTGGATGATAATGAAACAAAATTAGAACCAATTTTATCAGTTTAAACATTTAAAATTCACGCCAAAATAGGGTTGAAAAAATGTTTCACTAAATGTTTAAACAATTTGCATTCAAATTATTGAAAATTACCGCTTACTAGCATGATTTACGACTTTTTTCTGACAGATGTTTGCTTTTATTTGGTAAATATTTATATTGTCGAAATTAAATCATCAAACCCTTTTTTGTTTTTATATATTTATGTATTTTTTCCAATATAAATCAAATTAATCGGTTTTAGATATATTAATTATTCATGTTTATAATATAAATCAAATTACTGAGTTTTAGATTTATTAATCAATGACAGTTACACAATCATAGACACTGTCTTCTTCAATAACTGGGATTACGCGTTTTTAAAGTCTATTCAAAATTTGTGACCGATTAACAGTTTTCAATAACTTGTAATTGTGAAAATTTGGGCATTTAAAATTCCCACTAATATTATGGGACAAACTGGTGCTCATTGGTTGAAGTCAGCTCTAACAAAGCTCATTGGCTGAAATCAGATACGCAAGACCCCGCCCATCGCTTTCCACCCTAGATATTCCAATTGAGTTTGGTTCATAATCGATAAGATAACCTGTACGATTTTCAATTCATATGCTGTGATTGAATGTAATTAAATATTTGTAAAAAACGTTTTTTCCAATCCTATTTTGGCGCGAATTTCTAATTTTAAACTGATAAAATGGGTTTAATTGTTTTAACCAGCATCCACATTGTTTGAAACCGAAAAAAATAATTAATTTCGAAATTTATTTTCTATTTGGATTTGCAGTTAAAATTGGTTGATAGAAATACTTCAACATTTAACCATTTCCCTCCATCTCTGAAATTTTTTCAGCCTGATACATGCAATAGAATTTGAGAAAATATTAAACATGAAAAACACGTTTCTCGTATCTCTGGAACAGATTGCCGTAAGACGCCGCTGGAACAGATGGCCGTTTTTTGGGAATCCACTACTACACCACATTTTTTACTCTCGATAATCGATTTGGTTTGGGAGCACTTTTCATCGCCTTATTAGGTTGTATCATTTCAGATACAAATTACGCGAAATCTACTCGCTTTTCCAAATCGAATTTACTTAACTTTTTTTAAAGATCCAATTTTTTTTTCATTTTGTGTTCAGTGTTTTTTGGCGTCTTCGTACAACTAAAATATGGAAGATCGATTTTTTTCTCTGAATGAAATCTGTTCTTTAGACATTTTGAAATACGTGCATGTACAAAATTTCGAAAATGTAAGTTCTTTTCGCGTAATTTTGTGTGAAATAGTCAATTTTTAATTTTGTCTAAACAATTTTTTTTAAGAACAAGCATGAAATGTTTTGATGAAATTCACCTCAGATAGCGTAAAAGCCGTTAAAAAAATGTCTTATATTCGTTGAAATCCATAATTTTTTGAAAATTGCAAGAATTCAAATTTGTTTTGGGGGTATTCCTACAACTAAAATTATGAAGATAAAATTTGTTTTCTTAATGAAATGTGTTCATCAAAAACAAATCTTCAAATAAGGTCACGTTCAATTTAATTAAAATATACGTTTTTTGGCGTAATTTCTCTTCAAATGTAGGCAGTTTTTAAATTTTAAACAATTATGTCGAAAACGGCTCCAAATTTTTTCTTTAATTTTTTTGCGCGTATGTAGCAAAGAATGGTAAAGAAAGCGGTGGTTTCATGTCCAGCGCACTCTCTGTAATTTCAAAAAGTGGGGAAAAATCCAAATGATAAATTCGAATTTCCCGCTCTTCGTTTGAGGCGGTGTCAATAGATAATAATGCCGTCGCGTCATATAGTGTCAATACTTAATAACATTAATTGATTTTAGCCGAATAAGGGTTTTGCTCTTAAATATAATTTGAAAGAAAAATTGAAAAAAATGGATGGTGGGATAGATAAGATAAGGCGCCTTTATTTAAGTAACGTTAATGTTACAATTTTCTCTATGTTCAATAAAATGTTTTATTCAACTTTGTTAAATTCGGGAAGAATATGTATATACTGACATGCGTAAGGTAATGATATCGTAATTTCAAGTGCATTCATAATGCTGTATATTAGTGTCCTTTAGCTGTGAATGTTCAATTTATGTGATATCCGTCCATTGTTGATTCATCAACGCCGCGCTGGAAACATCGCGCTATAGCGAAAGCCGCTGCACTTCAAAGCATGGTATTCCGTAGAAAACCATCCCTGCTCATTACTTATGTGGTTCTCTTACAAGACAATTGCACGTACTACGAAGGCCTCTCACATTTTCAAACTTCACTATTTAATATTATCCAAACATCTAAGTCGCGAATTTCATTATGAGTGTCTCTTTGTGACTTTGTCTTATTCCTCCGCTTGCAATTAATTTTTCAGATTGGTTCGGTTAAATTATTTATTCGAGAACCACTCATGCCAGGAGACTGGAAAGTTAAAGTTATATACGGTGGATCCACAGTGGCAGAGACCAGCTTTTTGGTCACCCCGCTGCAATTCGTATCAGGATCAGAAGTTTCTCAGCACCAATCCAGGTAAGTAATTTTTTTTTACTTTTCCATGAATTTTGTGTATACATATGCAAAAAACAATCAATGAACGGAAATCTGTTGTATGTGAATGTTACTGAATCGGACTCAGATATTTTCATTTGAACATACCTAAGTTAAACATTAAAATCAACTAATGGTATATCTTCCTTGCTTAACTTGCAACCAGCTAGTAAACTCATTGATGCCATCACGTTCATGAATTTATAACCAGTAATTTATCTTATGGTTTAGTAGTTCATTACTATGAGTTCCCGAACCTGGAACAAAACACACAATGATTCACTGAATACCCTTGCGAGTCTTCCGAATTCTTTATGCCCGCCCGTTACCACGACAACAAATAACACTTTTTTATGAATTCGAACTAATAATAATAGGAAACTGGAAAATAAATAAGTAAATCAGTAATGCTCAAATACGACAAAGAAGTCGCTATAAACTGTATTTTTTGAATTGATAAAAAATTGCAGTTTTGGAATGTTCCTGTTGTGATAAGCCAAAAGACCAATATAACCAACTTAGAAGGACATCTCGTTACAAGTCGTTTATGATCGAAAACTTTCGATATATGCAGTAGAGACAGGTTATCCTAGTTATGGATTGTAAATAAACAACATGGCGCCAGTGCATAAAAGTGTCGGACATCACAAATTTTGCAGAGAGAAAGGCAAAGGCGTGTGTACGATTGACATTAGGTAGTACAGGCGGCGTACTCGCCACGGGATGATTCCAAAAACAAAAACAATAAATTAAAAACGAACAGTGGAACATATCCGAATGCCAAGTAAAAAATTATTTTCAGATGACAGACACCCAGCTGGTAACATCGCGAATGTATGTGATCGATCTTTGTGTCGGGAGGGATTGCAGATCCCTCCCGCAGACTGCGTTTATAGTATCAGAAGCATTATAATGTTCATTGCTCACATACGTCTTTAACCTCCTGTTAACATGCCACCGTTCAGGTTTGTTAGGGTCACTGTGCGTTAAGAAATTTAACATCTTTAGCACGGGTTTTTAATATCCTTAGCAACGTAAATAAACTACCACCGATTCATCGCAAGACAACTTTATTAAGAAACTAGTGGTGCTGTAGAATGACACAGACTTTCTCGTACTACTTGGTTTTCTAATTTCTTTGGTCTGGGCTAGCCTTACGGTCTTGCTCTATCTTCTTGGCAGCCGCCATCTATCGCAGCCCAAAATACGTTTTTTCAAGTTTTCTCATTTTTTCCTAATGATAGATTCGAAATATTACTTTTAGAATATTAATTAACAGTAAAATGTCATATATGAAAATTTTCGTTGCAAAAATCTTGAACGTTTTTTTAAATCATATAAGCTCAAATCTAAATACGAAATTTGAAGCTCTTTTTTACAGGAATATTTTCAGATTTTGATGAACTTCATTTAAAGTCATTTGAAGCACTTTCAATCACGAATGCCATAATGTATACAAATCGCTGGGAATGTGCTTGTTATCGACGCGAGAGATATTTACAAAATTACACGGGTATTTTTAAAGCAAAAGAATACAGCAAAATGAATTTTATGTCATCTTCAACAGTGCAATTAGCACTATCCATACGAAAAGTTTGAAGAAAAAATTTAGAACCGGTTTTAAGAGTGTCCTTTGAGTGCTTCTGAAAATCCGGAATTTTGAGCTTGTTTTCACAGAAAACGTTTGTTTTCCAGATATTTTATATGACATTAATTAAAGCACATCTTAAATACAATAATGTGAACAAATCGCCGCTCATGTAAATATTAAGGACGTGAGAGGCTAGTCAAAAAAATTAAATGTTTGTAATTCATGGGAAAAAAAGCAATGGAGCAATATGGCTTTAATGTCATCTTATAGAATACATTTAGCACTATCCCCACCAAAAGTTTAAAGAAAACATTTGGAGCCGTTTTCCAGAAAATCTTGTTTTTGTTATTTTGTCGTTGTAGGAAGATGCCGAAAAAATTCAAACTTTTGCAACTTTCGAAAATTCACAGATAACCATAAAAATTGGATTTATGCCATCCTTAGAGTGTATTTCACTCTATTCTTGCAAGAAATTTATTGAAAAAATTTGCTGCCTTTTTTTAAAAAAAAAATAAAATATCTCTGAGTAGTACCCTAAAGTTTTCAAAATCTCAAAGCTTAGACTCCAGTCAGATCAACTTGGGAATATCAATTTTGAAAAAAATCTTACTTATGGATTAGGCGCCAGTAACACTTTTTCGGTATCAGGGGACCCCAAAACAGTATTTCCGTTCAAATCGCGATTTCCACAGCAATACATAACTTTCTCTATACTACGTATATTACACCGTATATACGTACGTATGTGAAAGTAAACTAGTGGTGCAATAGAATGGCGCAGACTTTCTCGTATTAGTTTGCTATTTTCTCTGGTCTGGACTAGCTATTCGGACTTGCTCCAGACTCTTACCAGCTGCCGTCTACCGCGGCCCAAAAATATATTTTTTTTTTATTTTCCTAATTTGTCGGTTTCCTAATAGTAGAATGGAAATATTACTTAAAGAATATTAAGAGAGTAAATCCCCGTCCTAAGGGACAATTTGCCCCGCTATGAAGGGAAACTTCATCACGGATGAGGTTCCGCGAGAGAGAGCAGTTGGCGAAATTCGCGCGAATAGAAGCCTCGAATACCTTTCCCATAACAGGAAGGAGACTGATTGGCCTGTGGCTCGCAGCGATCTTGAAATCTTTACCGGGCTTCGGAAGCATTGAGAGACTTGCGAATTTCCAATTTTCCGGAGAGTACCGCTGTGTAATGCAACTGTTGTAGATTCGCGTAAGCTCCGTGTTTACGACCGGTAGGGCCTCCTTGACAATGGGAGGGCCTATCTGGTCAGGGCCCGGCGCCTTGCAACAACTCAAGTATTTAATTGTAGTCGAAACTTCTTCGATTGTACAATGTGTGAGTGTATTGGTGCTGTCGTCCGTTTCCTCATCTACCACCTGTGTAGTATTATTAACAAAGTCGGCAAAGAATCCTGCCTTGGCTTGACCTGAGAAGAGGTATGTTTGTTTACCCTCCGCATTGTGGTGTCCACGAATGGCGGTTTCGGTTTTAGGTACTGGCCTGAGCGTTTTTTAGACTTTGAAAAGACCGTTTCGAGAATGATCAGAACCGATCTCTCTCAACAGCTTTTCACACTCTGCCGCGTGATGGTTTGCGAGCGCTGTTCTCAGGCGTTTTTCGCATTCCCGCAGTTGTGTCTAAGCGCAGGGCACCTAAACTGCTGCCAAAGTCGCCTACCTTTGCGTTTTCGCGCAGACGCTCTTCGTCATCGGAGAGTGAACCCTCGTCGGGCGGGCGCCAGAAAACCATCGACGCCTTTCTGTGGGGTATTTGTATATGTTTTGTGAGTGAATGTAAACCCGCGTCTATAGATTCTGGGGAATCCATTGTCTGCGTGGTGTGTGCTTGTGTGTAGTGCTGCGAGTTGAATGCGAAACTCGTCCGTCAGTGGGTTGTGGGACCCACTGCCTAGAGCCGGAGAAGGCGCGATTGCCTCCATTTGCGAAAGTGATGGAATGTAACCGGAAAGGGTGAAGGGAATGGGTTTGGGAGTAGTGACTCGAATATTCCCTAATGTGTGTGCCACATCGAGGATTTCGGGTCGGAGGCGATGGTCAGTGGGGAAGTGGGTAGATGTGGAGGGCGGGATTAGTGTGACGAGTTCTGTGCTAGCAGGAAACTTTTGAGCAAGTTTCCGTTGCTGTTTGTTGTGTTACAGTCCAATTTCTCGCTCTCGGCGTTCAGGTCGCAAATAATGCAAATTATATTTTTGCAATATGGTCAATTTAAAAAAGGTATGTATGCGTAACGTAATGAATTTAATTTAGTGATTAATTCTGTATGTATATGTGTGTGTGTGTGTGTGTGTTAGAAAGGGGAAAGGATATGACAAGGAAGAGGAAGGAAAGATCGGAGCGGTCCTTGGCCAGTTTGTTAGGGTACTGCTCCGGCATTCGCCTGGTGTTGATCGGAGAAACCACTGAACACTACCTATCAGAGCAGCCGGGAGCTAGAATTCTCCTCCTATGTAGCTAGTATCGAAAATCCTTCCACTGTCGGTACTCGAATCCTAGGACCTCCCGGTCAAAGGCATTGCAGAGCCATCAAGTGATGGTAGGCCGGTAGTGATGGTAGATCGGTAAGCCGGTAGGTTTCTTCCATGCTTAATCCTTCCATTCATTTGTATTCGTCTATCCTCCAAAATGTCCTCACAAAATGTCGGCTTCGTCCACCACTACCTGACTTGCAACGTTCTAACAAGACTGCTGATGTCCGAACCCACAAGAAGCAAGACTGTCGACGGCCGAATCCAGAATAAGAACACCGGATCCGCTGTCCGGGGTATTATGAGTGACCCCTCGCTTCGACAATGTCTTGCAAGCATTGCATGCAAAATTGTTCAAATACTACTAGTGGTGTTGCCAAAGCACATTCTTTCTCTCTATGTATCTAAACGTTCCCCAATATTATACTGATTTGAATATTATATTGAATAATTGATTCGACGTGACATACGTTTCACAAATAGAACAAGAGAGTTGTACACTTGTTTAAAATTTCAAAATACTAAAATCATATGCAGACACTTTCAGTTTACTTTGAATCTTTATAGATTGTATATGTGAGTAGAATTGCTTCAAATGATTTTCAATAAAGTTTCTGGAATCCTCAAATATTTTCTGCGGCAACAGTAAATTGTGACAAATAATAATCACCGGCCAGGACTCGAACCAGCGAACTTCCCCTCCGAAGAACTGAGTCGTAAACACCACTTAGCCACCTCGGCCAATATTGTATAGAGTTCAACAGAACCCACCTCGTACACAGCCCAACAGATGACACCGGTTTTGGTCAGTGTTCGTACTACATGAGGCATCTGTTTGAAACTTCGAGGGTGGTACTGCCAGTGGAGGTAACTACAGACACTGACGTGTCTTTTCAAGTATTCGGTCTTTAATGGAATTGGACAAGCTGAAACGATATGATCAATGGTTTCTACTTCTTCCTAACAGATGCGGCATTTATCATCTTGGGAAAGTTTGAGAACCGCTTTATCATAATGTGTTCTTAAGGCCTGATCTTGAGTAGCTATTAAAACTGCTTTCGATTCTGGTTTCATTATTCCCCTTTTAAGCCACATAAATGATTGATCTCTATTGATCCGCACCTTCTCAATCCTTTTTAGATATTGTCCGTGGAGTGGTTTGTCTCTCCAAGATTTCTTTAAAATGTTTATGTCTTATATTTCATGTTTAGTAGCATCAGAAGTTCAGTGTCTGTGTTATTCTGAATGCTTTCTTCACCAAGCTTTTTGCTACACTAACAAATTCTCTGTTTCCCATTCTTCGGTCAGATTTCATGACCTGCCTCATTAGAGGGTCATCTTGATAACACACTACATACTTTCCCGTCTCGATTATTGCATTGTGCCAGAAGGCTTCAATTTGTCTGAGGCCTCTTCCTCCTTCCTCATGTGACACATAAAGTCTATGTACATCAGCTCGAGGGAGGGCGACATGATGCTTTGTTAGCAGTTTTCTTGTCATTATTATTATTATTATTATTATTATTATTATTATTATTATTATTATAACATTTTGTGTGGCGCGCGAAATTCATAATCTGGCTCCCATAATCCAATGCAAACCCAATGAAACCTCCAAACTGAGCGGGCCCAGGTGGGCGGGGAATGATCAGTCTATAGTCCGCGCCGGGACGAATGTGTTAACAAGGAACACATTTTAAGCACGTTGACAATATGCGTACATTAACAATAATGTTGTATTTATCCTAGCAATGCCGAAGACTATACCAACATTTTCTTTTGCTGAAATTTTGCCACCTCTGTCGTCTATGCAATTCTACACTTTCTCAATTTAAGGACCAATAATGTAGTCTGCGATGGTCCCATCATAACTTTATTCCATCTGCCCTGATAACATTTCCCATCTCTTTCAGGTCTTGATGAAACTTCTATCTTTATCGATGAAATCCCGCAGATTATCGGGGAAGAAATCAACGTGGTTATGTATGGAGATAGTTAAGTTTGATGTTCATGTTAAATCCTAAATTCTTCATAGAAATTAGTATGTCATCCATCATAGTTTTGAAATCTGTATGTTTTTTTATTTACTAAATTATTCATGGATACAGATTTGAAACTTGATCAGGCCAGTCTTTCTTCATCTCTGATTAACGTTTCAAAGTGTTTTTATTTCATCAGATATCTAATTTGAGCTCCAAGAAAGATGTTTTTTTTAAGCCTGGCCTCTGAAGGAAAAGGATATTTTAAACAAATATATTTAAAGCACACTCCATTCTCATTCAGAGCTTTGATAAACTATTTCACTGTTTCAAACTTGACATGGAGTGACAAAATAATATTTTTACGATTAACCAAACTTTTTCTTAAGACATTTTTTCTTCTTCTCCGGGTTTCAAAGCATTTCTTTTAATCCAGTGCAATTCACGAGCCCTTCTATCCCATTCACATCGAAATCAGGGGAATATACTAAATCCTAGTTGAAGTCCCAACAATATTCCAATAACTTTCAAGTCCCCGCCAACAACCCATTGATGTTCTTCATGATTAATTTTTAAAAGAGTTCTTCCATAGTGAGTTGAGGTGTGAGGTTAGGTGAGATGAGGTGGAGTGGAGTGCTGTGAAGGCTTGTCCGGTGAAATTATTATTTTGTAAAATGTGTTATTGTAAGTCAATGAATGTAATAATTTAATAATCAAGGATTCGTTATCCCTAAGTTATCATTTATCATCTTTATCTGCCGGATTAATAAATAAATTTATATTTTCTGTATGATGATGTTATAACTTATATAAAGCAAATCGTGCTATTATTTTACAGACAACATTCATATATAATTTTACTTCGAAACTTCGAAACAATTTTGATTTTGTTTTTCTTTCAGATATCTTCATAGTGTTCCAAATATTAGTCACAGTATAAGTGAGTGGGATAAATTTCTAGAAAATACTGATAGAAGTGCCTTGTATGAAAAGGCTGTGATTAATTCACGAAAATTTGGAGTGGATTTAAGAGAATGGATTGATAGTTTAACTTCCAGGTAATGTATAAATAAGTAATAAAATATAACATACCATTCATCTTATTTTGAAATGTTTAATGTATTATTTGTATCTTACAGATTTTATAAAGTTATTAAAACTTGCTTGGCTTCATCAAAGACTGTGTTCAAGCAAGACATGTGTTTGAACATGGACGATAGCTGTACTATGATGAATTGGAGTTCTCTTTATCCAGATCCCAAATGTACGATTAAAAATGTTAATGAAACCAGTGGACATCTCAACAGGTGATATGTTATTTTTTATTTCACTCCATAATTTAGAAAACATAAACCCAAACGTGAAGCAGTGCCCTTGCTCTTAGGCATTGCCCTATAAGCATATGCATTACCCAGCAATGTTTGGCATCACATACATTTGTGAGAGTGCTTTTTCAACTATAAATTTTATTAAAAATTAAAATAAAAGTAGGCTCACTGATTCTACACTTAGGGTCGTATTCACTTGACTCTTATTTTTGAGGAAGACGTTCGCTTAAGCATTCACTTATTCTTATAAGTGAGCTTATCTGGACCCTTAAGAGGGCCCGTATTTTTCATCGTGGAATAACATAAAATATTTTTATGAGTTTTTGAAATTATTGAAATCATTACGGAAGATTATATACCAAAACGATATTTGAAAGACATGGAAAATCGTTTGGATATGCATAGGCAACAAGAATTTAAGAAGAGATATCGTTTTGACAAAGTTACGTTTGTAGACATTAGTGTCTCTGTTGCTCATTCGCAACGTGGGCTTGTGGAATGGAGGATAACCATCACCAACAGTCCTGAAAATGCTAATGGCACACAGATTTTACGCAACATCATTTCCACTGTAGATCACCGGGGCGTATTTTGTAGATTATCCTACGATGACCACGTTTTATAGGTAATCTTGCAATGATGATCACAATGCATCATATTAATACATCACATGTGGTTTTTTTCAGATGTGTGCAGATCTCGATAAAATAAGCCATCCCTCAGTTTGTAGAATGATTACAGAAATATCTGAAGTGGTATCAAGAAATATTAATAAATTCATAAAATTCCCTTTTATGTGTTATACAAATAACGTACGCCAATAATTATACTTACTAATCACGCAAAATCGGAAAAATTCTACCAATAGCAGCAATCTACATAAGACTTAACGCATCGAAGCAACGAAATGAAATTAATAATTTCTTTTACGTTGAAAGTCTGTCGATGCAACCAGATGCTATTCATACACAAAAAGAACGCCAAAATTTGAACAAGATTTACACGGCCTTCTAGATTCCTATCTAGAAACCAATAAAGCAATGTTGCCAAATATTACGCAGTAATCTCAAATAAGTGGTCTATGAATACGAAACTGTCATAAGGATTCCTTTATTTTAAGTAAATGCTTATTACTTAAACGTTTACTTATCGTTTAAGTGTCGACTCTCAATACGGCCCTTGGTCACTTAATGAGACTGGCTGTAGCCAATCTCATGTAGCCCTGATGTATCTATCACAAGTACATAATTAGGATCCAACTGTGAAATCGTTCAGGAAGAGCAGTCAATTCGCAGCGGGCATTTATTTTTTTGCCTATTTATACAAAATATACTAATTTTGAAAAAATGAACGTCACCTTATTTGAAGATTATTTTGATAAACACATTCCATTAAGAAAAAATTTTTTTGCAGTTTTACTTAAAAAACACCGAAAACGATGCGCAGTGAATTCGAGCCGGCTATTACATTTGCCATGAAATTATACAAAAATACTAATATTTTCAAAAAAAATGAACATGAAAATATTTACAGAACAGCGTTTTATGAACACATTTTATTAAGAAAAAGAAATGTATATTCACAATTGTAGTTGTAGGGAAGCGCCGATTTGTTAAAAATTATTTGGACAAAATCAGGCATTTTAATGAACCTGAGACCTGAACCATTCTCTTAAGCGCCCTTTCTATGGTCTCAATTTAATCAAAAAACGTTGTGCGGTTTTTAAGAAAGTGAGAAAATAAAAATTGCCTATGTTTGACACGAAATTTCGCAAAAAATACTCATGTTTTTGAAAAATTGAACCTTATTTAAAGATCTGTTATTGATAATTCTATGTTATTGCTGTTTCTATTTCTCTCTTAAATTTCGAAGTAATTTCCATGTTCGGATCACATTTGAATGGCCTTTCCACCAGAGCTTGTTGATGTTTTAGAACGCCATTAACAGTTTTGACATTAAAGTTGCTCCAGGACGCAGTTTCGCTTCCGTTAGTTCATCATTACGTTCGAGGAGGTTTTCTTCGCCGATTATTTCCCGGAGATGCTCTTCATTGAAATCATTATAATGAGAGATGCACATATTCCGAATGGCTTTTCTGTTCGTGTGGCCAAAATCCTTGACCTCCAATTAGACGGAACTGATTTGCTTTATTGTACAATTTGGTTATTCTATTATTGTGAATTGACATTCCAGCGTTGAGAGTTTTGCGTCACGTGACCTTTTGAGCTCCGGTTTCTGCGTCCCGGTGAGTCAAGGTATCGTTTGTTCGTTCACTTTTCCCTAAACAACTCATTTGCTCTCTTACCGAACTTTTGAGTTATCAAAACGTTCGTCTAAATACTGCTACAGAGAATCAAACATAGCTTCGAAATGTCAAAAATCCGTGTTATCGACGTTTGTTTTATCCTGGTTTGACCGTATTGTTAAATTCAAATTTTCAACGGCGGATTTAAAAAAGTATTTTTGTATTTTGAAAATTCAAAATTCTGTCAGAAAGTATTATCGATACTGCCCAATCTTTGTTTGTTTGTTACACAATAGTTTGTGCTTAACGACAAAAGTTTTATACACCTCGCAAAATGTAAAATTTCTCCCGCTGGTAAATCACGGCCTTCTGAAACAACAGACAGTTTGATTGACGAAATGCGTGACGGTGCACCGTTTCGAGTGCGTTCCGCCACGGAACAGCTCCTGCGAAGCCAGGACTTGCGGAATTTCACATTTGTGCCCATATTCCACGTTTATACGTATTCCTATGTATTGGGATAAATGAGCCAAGGCTCGTTTTAAGAAAACACAATTATTCAATAGAACAGAATATATACCGACGGCCCCCCAGCGCCACAAAATGGTCGCGAGGACGACCCTGCACTCGGTCGCGGAGGCAGAGTCCGTAGTGTCCAAGGTAATGTTGGGTCGATCGTCCGTGGCTCAGAAGGACGTAGTTTGAAAGCATAAAAGAAATAGGGAGTCTGACATATTATTGTTTCCAAATCAACAAGAGAGAACCGGGAATATTGCCAAGAAATAACCGTAACTACTGATTTTTACGCCGTATGAACTTCGTTCTGTCACTATCCAACTGTCTACTCCCTGCCCTGCGCAAACTGACTCACTGTTCACTAATGGCCGAAGCGAGCCATTAGTGATATACTGACTCGAGGTATATTGACACTGCTGGCCATTGTGTGGCGACCCGGGCCCTTCAGTTTGTTGAGTGACCTAACGGTGCTGCCCGAAAGGAGACTCGCCTTTTCAAATGACGGATGTGTTGACAACGGTAATATAGTAATGTTTGTATTTTTCTCCAGTCATTGGGTATCTAAGGAAATCATAGACACATCTCAAATGGACGGAGGATGTACAGTGTTCTCTAAACGTCTGCGCGCTTTGGTAATTAGTAATATATTAGTGGACCCACAAAACCACACACAATTGTTTTCCGTAGCTCCGAAGCGCTGCTCAACACTAACAAATAAAATTCGTAAAACCCTGGAATAAAATATACATTTAAACAAAAACAGTATTCACGAATCATGCAATAACATAACGTTACATGACACGAAACATGACATGATATAGTACATCTATGTAGTATAGATGGCGTCATACGGGTCTAATCGAACACAAACGAGAGTGGTTTGTAAAACAGTAGATTTATTAACAATCTAGACCGTAGTCTCAATTTAACAACTACCCTTCTCACAATAAACTAAATAAATAGACCCACTACAAGGAGAGATAATTTAAGAACGGCTACCACACCGCAACATGCCACCGATGTTCCCTGTATGAAGCCGCTCTAATTTGAGACCATCTACGCGTCTCGCAAGTCTCGACAATGAATTGCCGGCCCCTCGCCCTAGTGCACCTACACGCACAGACACCTGTCGCCGAATCCCGCTAGAACAAGAAGACTGGGGCATTGTTCTCCTGGCCTTATATAGGCTCTTTTGGCTCTACCCGCCGCCCCCATTGCCTCCTCCCCAAAGCCGCTCTGGGCCCGCAACGTCCACGGATAGTCCCAGTGCGTCATCACTCCGCCCTTTGTTTAACATCCGGCGATGCTTCGCCGATTTCCACGTGGTTGTCTGTTTCGAGCGTGGCACGACGCTACAATACTATAATGAAATAATCTTCAAATCATGGTACCTTATAACAGTTCTTTACAACAAAAAAGACAAACGTTTTGACGTCAATCGATTTTTCTGTGTCAAGGACCCACAAAACATGGATTCTGGCTGTACCGCATTAGAGGAAGTAATTTACTACTACATAGATCGATCCACTTTTTGGTTACCTGTGCCAGACGATGTTTTTTTCTGTCGAAAATTCGCCGTGTTTCGACGCACGATTTCAATACTTTCTCTTCTTACGAAGTGCGAGAAAGTAAAATCTAGGATGGTCTAATTTTCTTGATGAACGATTCTGATAACATTTTATCATTCTGGTAACCACATTTTATTATACCGGTGATTTTTTTGATGTTTCGATTGATTATTTTACCTCTCTTTAGCTGGCAAACATAATTGGTAATCATAAATGTAAATATGTCACTTTTTAAGACCATTTAATTTCTAATTAAATATGCAAAAATAATTGAATTGTTCTTATTTATTAGTAGTGAACGTAAAATGAATACTGTCGGTTACAACAAAAACAAATATGGCACAAATAGAACGATTTGCTTATAAATTACGCAAATATTATTGTAATTTCTCTTCCAAGTTTTTGCCTAGTTAATGGGGGGCTGACTTTAGAGTAAGATGGCACCTCCACAGTCGGTTAGCACAAAAACAAATATGACATCACTGGGATAGGTTTTATTGCTAAATAATTACACAAATATTAATTAATTGCTCAGAATTGAAATAAGTAGAACAAGGGTCTATCTCACATTGACCTAGTTCTGTGATAGGGTTTTACTAAAACTTCCATAAAATAACTCGGAAACCGTGGACCAGTAATATCTTCCTGGAGTACTTTTTTATGCATACCAAGGGAACTATTTGCAAATAACAAGAAAATGTTATTATAATTTTTAGTTTACGACAATTGTTCTGTTCTTTAAATACCCATCTTGCCAGAAAAGTACTAAATTAGTCAAAATAAATATGCATTTTTATAATATAATTAAAACATAATTATAATTATCCAATTCATAGAAATAACAAAATGTAGCTTCTTTTTCATCATTCGCAAAAGACTGGAATGTACACCATTATTTTTTGCCAAGGTTAATGTCAACGCGCATTTTGGCCGGCACAAACTCGTTTTTTAGAAATATATTGTTCCTCGCTTCTTTCTAATATTGTCTTTCTAGTTTTCAGGATATATTTTTCGCTTATTTGACGTTTTATGCACAGGTTAGCGTTCTCGTCTTCCCTGACCTCTTTAGCCACTGTAACAAAATTAGAGGCGGCCATTTGCCGTGATCGTAAGAAAACTTTATTTCTGTTTACTGGTAAAGAGTGATATTAACCAATGAGTCAGAAGCATAGATTCATAGACCTTTCGGAATTTATTTATGTATTTAACGTCAAAAACAGTTAAAACGTGTGTGGTTTCTGCGAAGCTGATATACAGCAATTTATTTTAAACACAGTACACTTGAATATAAGTCCATAAAGGATTTTAATTACATTTTACACTAAAATAATATTTTGTTAGTTTTAATGCTAATAACTCAATTTTACGAATAAGTGTGGGATATCTCCTTGTTCTGTTGAGCCCTTCAATTGTTTGCGTAATTAAGGAAGAGCTTAATTACGATTATGCTGACACCACCACTATCGGTTACCACAAAAACATATATGCCAGCTTGTAGAACGATTTAATTGCTAATGAACTAAGTATTATTTCAATTAAAACTTCTGAGTAATTAATGGTGAAGTATTTTAAAGACTCCTGAAACCACTACAACCGAAAACTATTCCACCATTTACATTTAATTGCTAATTCAGTGCACAAAGTTTTTTTTAATTGTAAAATTTTAATTCTTGCAATTTTTGAATAATCAGTGGTTGTACGAAAAAGAGACCTATGCCATGCTGTTTAAGCGTTCTTTACGTTACCCAAAGACAAAAATTCTATAAAAATGAAAAATTTTGAAAAAATCTTCATATAAAGTACCCCCAAAATCAAAATATCCGTTTCAAACGCGCAGGGCCTGGAGATCATGCTGATCGATCGAGAAATACCTGTTTTGAAGAACATTGAAAGGTTTAGGGGTTGCCGTTCACCGCTGACTGATGGGCACCCTGACGTTTTGCCCTAAATCGATTTTTTTGTATTAAGGACTAACAAAATATGGATTTTGTTTACACGTGTCAGAGGAAGTTATTTAATACATATAGGAATCAAATTATTCCACCTTTTCTTTACCAGGGCTCAACAATAGGAATTCTTCTGTCGAAAAATCGCCGCTTTCGGCCGCAGGGTTACAATATTGTCAATACACTACTTACGCAGTAGGGTGAAAAATGAAAAAAAGGAAGTTAGCCCAATATCTTTAAAATAAATGTACTTTCAAAATACTAACAAGTAATGAGCCCCTGTATCCTGAATTGTTTGGTGAAAATTCAGTTTGAACATCGTGAACGGCTTAGAGAATATTTATGGTGGACGTTTTTATAGACTAGTTCTAAATTATGAGATTCCAGTCCTAGTCTCTCTTTGATCTCTCAGTGAATGCAATATTAGTGTAAATACAAATGTTGATATTTTTTAAAATATGTATTCTTTTTTCTTTCAGGTGGTAGAATTACATCCTGAAGAGAATTCGTATTGAACAACTTGATTAATGACCCAATATTACTTTTATAAGGAAGGTAGATGGAATAAAAACAGAATAAATTTATATCAGTGTGCATATTTTTCAAAACTTGTGGAAATATTGTGAAAGGTTGTTACCTATTAATATATTTCATGTTTAAGTTATAAGAAAATGCCTACAAATATAATATTTACTTTAAATCAATGGCATTTCGATAATTTATTTAAGACTGGGGACCACATAACTTTAAAAAGAACTCAAAACATTTTTAATTTTCAAAATAACATTTTTGATTAAGCTTCTGTGAACATATCGCAACAAAATTTGTATATTGTGTGTGCAGAATATAGACGTTGATTTTTTAACTTTATTCTATAATATTGTGTACAAATTTCTCCAGACTGTATGTGATGGTATTCCTAATACTCTTTAATATCTTGAGCTTACCAATGCTCCTCCTTGTTCATCATATGCTAATGCACATCTACCTCTTCGTCTTTGGTGGATGTCGAGGGTCTCGAAAAGTTTTGTTTTGGCGGAGCGGAAATGTTAGGTGGGCGGCTTCCCCAAAAACCGCCTTGCCGTTTCTTGCAATAGCGATTTCAGAACTGACGACAATCAAGGCTGTCAGCACACATCGACGTTATAATCTGATTAATTAATTACCTTTCTGCACACCTTAATCGTGCGTTCATGTATTACCACGCTTATATCTCGGCCATGGCGTGCAAAAACATATCACCAAGGAACTTCGAAACAAAGCACATGAGGAGCCCAAGCGCCAAGGAGCTTCGAAAAAATCATTTGAAGCCAAAACAGCTTTGAGGTACGCGAGAATGTCTTCCGTTGCGCTGCGATTCCGTCACAGCTGGTCCGTCAGCTGGTTTTTAACAATGCGTGCTAATGGCGTTTAGTAGAATTAGCTAGATTTCCCAGTAAAGTAACAATTGGCAACATTGTAATTTGAATACTGTCGACTGTTCATTTTGCGCTCTGTTGGCAAGTTGGGCACAGTTTTGAAGCGTGTATTCTGTAGAATATTACTTTTGCTTTTCTTTGGACTGAAATTCGCGGGTTTTCAGGGAAAATAGAACAGATGCGCCATCTCGAAAACGCCACGTTTGAAATGAACTCACTTCGCTCTGTACTCGGGGGGCGGGGGTATGGTTGCCAGGTGGCCACTATTTGAGCGGACAGTCCACCTATTTCACATCAAGTTCAGTATTTTTTCACGAAATATTCAAAAGCCTTATGATGAAATGGTACGTAATGCAATGCTGTTCACTCTATGATATTAAGGATGTGAGAATCGCGTTTTTTTTTTAATTTTATTTTTTAGTTACAATGAGACAAAGATAGAATATCCATTAAACGCGATTCTTCGAAACAATTATTAATCGCACTCAATTATTCCATACAAGATATTTAATAAAAGTATATAAAATTATTTACACAATGTTTTCCTTATTTTGCATTTACCTATTTTTTTACATTATACTGTTTTCGTAGTTGGATAAGTATGTTTTTATTATTTTACATATTATTATCATATATTTGATGTTTTGAATTTTAAGTAAAATTTTGAAGTTATTATTTTAATACTTGTTAAAATATTTGTAAGCAAATATATATTGTATTGGAAATTTAAATACTACTATATATTGTATTAGTAATTAATTTAAATACTACTTAACCCTCTCAACCCGCGTGTCCGATATTTTTTTGAAACAGACCTGGCAACCTTAGGGGGTATAATTGTTCCTCTTTGAGGTTAGGAGCCAAATTTGAATTATTTCTTTGTGTTCCCCCGCCCCAGTCGAGGTTCGAACCGGGCCCAAATTGGAGCGTCCGGAGCGCTGCAGGATGGGCTGGCGAGTGCCACCACCTTCGCCTTGGCAAGTCGAGAATGCCATCTTCTGTAAACCAAATGCTTATGAACTTACATTCAAATGGCGATATGTGAAAAGGTAATCGATATAGAGCAAATCATGTTTCCATGGATACGTTTGAACGTAAGTAAAACCGACAATAATGGGCAATGGAATTAGAAGACAGCTTCCAGCAATGCGCAAACGCACGATTTGTAAGCTCACACTCTAAGCGAATTTTACTTGTATGCGAGCGAAGCGTTTCAATAATACAACGGAGAAAAATCGAAAACGAATAATGATAACTTAGCAAACAATGAATTATGACATAATTAGAATAGTTTGTATTACTGCACGAACGCATGACTTGTAAACTAAAAATTTCAGAGCGGGGTGTGTGCAATACGAGGGAGCAAATCAGCTAGTGGTGTTACAGAATGGCAACAGACTTACTACAGATTCGTATTAGTTTTGTATTATCTTTTGACTGGACTAACTCTTCTGATTTTCCACATACATTTGCCGGCTATCGTCGCCCAAAGTACATTTTTTTAATTTTCTCAATTTTTCAGTTTCCGAATAGTGGAACTGAAATATTACTCTAAGAATATTAAAGAGGAATAAAACCTGCTAAATGGCATTTTCATTGAATAATTTGGAGCCGTTTCTAAGAAAATGACGTGGGAGCTTGAATGTAAATGCGAGATTTGAAGCTCTTTTTCTCAGATATAGTTTGTTTTCGATTAACTTCATTTGAAGTGATTTGAAGCACTCTCAGTTACAAGTGCAATAATGTATACAAAACGCTGGAAATGTGTATATTAACGGTGTGAGAGATAAAAAAAACATTTCTGTATTTTGTAAAAAAAAATACAGGAAAATTAATTTTCTGCCATCTTAAACAGTGTAATTAGCACCTTCCGTACGAAAAGTTAGAAGAAAAAATATGGAGTCGTTTTTTTAGAAAACGACGTTTGAAGGTTTCTGAAGATGCGAAAATTTGGCACAGAAAAGTGTTTAGTATTCGAGGAACTTTATTAGACATCATTTAAAGAACATGTACTCACAAATGAAATAGTCTAAAGAAATTACCGACGTAAGAGGCTAATCAAATAATGACATTTTTGTAACTTTTGAAAAATAAAAGAATAGAGCAAAATATCGTTTATATCGTCTCGAAGCGTACCTTTAACACTATTCCGTCCAAAATTTTAAAGAAAAAATATTGAAGTCGTTTTCGAAAAAAATTTTGTTATATTTTATTGCACATATTGCAGAAAACTACTAAAAATTTTAAAAACATTTTCATGACCTTATTGAAAGAATCAAATAAAGAGAACAAATTTTACTTGAAAGAAAAAGTCAATCTTCTATTTTGTAGTTACAGGAGGACGCGGAAAAAATCCAAACTTTTGCAATTTTCAAAAATTTAAAGTTAATAGTGAAAATGGGACTTATGATACCTTTGTAAGTGTATTTTACTCTATTCTTACAAGAAATTTAAAGAAAAAATTTGGAGCCGTTTGTGAGAAAATTTTCAAAATGCCCGGGGCCGTTATGAAACTAGTACCCCCAAGTTTTAAAGAAAGTTTTTCAAAATCGCCGCGCCTTGAGTGGAGCCAGATCGACCGGGGTATATCTATTTTGGAGAAAATCGTACGTATGGTTTAGGCGCTATGTTCACGGACGGATGAACAGATGGACGTTTTGTTGTAAATTGATTTTTCGATGTCAAGGACCCACAAAACAGGGATTCTGGCTACACACGTGTTAGAGGATTTTTTCTTCTTCATTTAGCAAATGAATTTATCTACTTTTTCGTCAAGGCACGGCAAATAATTTTTTTCTGCCTAAACTCCGCCGTTTTTCGCGCAGCCTAACATAACTTTCTCTATACTCCGTTTATATAAGTACGTATACGAAAAAGTAAAAAAACAACAACAAAAAAAACAGGGACTTGAGATTCAATTTGGTGTAACAAACAGCATAAATATAAACTGTAAATACAAATTATCTTGCGAAAATAGTTTCTTCAGCTGAAGTCGGGCAGGACATCTGTAAAATCTTAATTGTTAATCTTAATAATTAATCAAAATAATAATTGTTCTGCTAGCACCTGAGCAAACTAGAAAACATTTTCTTCATCGTGATCGAGCGATGTAGCTGCAAAGAAGCTTTCTGCAGCCCCATTCTTCTGCCAGGTCTTGGCGAATTACATAGCTTTATGCTTTTTGTGGCGTGTACGAATGATGAGATACTCATATTTTTAATAGCTGGGTTCGACGCCACGAAAATTTTCCTTCAAAAAATCTATTTTGTTCGGCATATGTACCCGTTTTTTATGAATAATGATATGCTGTGAAATCAGATAGAACGAAACAATGGAAATTTTGGTATCTTTTGTCCTTTGCCTTTCAAACAATTTATAGAACAAAACAGTGGTAATTTCGGCCTCTATTGATCTTTATGTATGTGTAGATCAAAAAATGTTTTACCATCACCTCCGGCTCCACAGGGGGGGGGGGCTAGATCAAGTTATTTTCTAAGCTTGCCCAATTCTGACGCTTCGTGGCAAGGTATTTAAGAACCTCACCAACCGAGTGCGACAAACTTAATTTTCATTCAAATGAGTGGGATTATAATATTAACTTCAAGAAAGAAGAGTCATATGGGCTCGTGTTGGTGGCTGCTGACAGTCAAAGTGAGAATTCTGATGTATTGTTGATGTAATTACGTGAAGATATAAAAAAACGTCTTTTATTTATTCATGACTCAAATTGGCGTATTGACAAGGTATACATTAGTATTGCACATTAGTATCTTGTGTTTTCTTGTTATCGAAAAGGCTTCCAAACAAGAAATTGCTGGAGAATTGCGAGTGGCTCGGGTAGTCCCCGGGAACTCTGATTCCCGTTGCGTTGACGATTTATCCACCCTGAGAGAAAATTACATCAATGTGAAAGTTTCTTCAGTAAAATACGTAATTTACATTGGTCACGTGGTCGTCCCTGAAGATGTTTTAAATTGTACTGTTCGAACATTGCCTGAAGAGTCGGGAAGTATCTTGAGTGATTAGATCGACCCTCCACAAGCGTGTAAGAGAATCCGTTATTAACACGACGGAATGACCCACTTTCAGATCTGATTTCCATTACTGCAAGCTCATACGGATTTCCATTTTGTGCAAGCTTGTGGTGAGGTAAGATAACTTTTGGTCCAGAATTTTCAGTGTATTTTTACTCTGGGATAACCCCGGGGAATCCCCAACTCCTGTTTTGATTCTTGATCAAATGCTAGCGAATTAAACGAGTATCCATAAATTAAATGATTTGGAATCATTATGAAAGTTCTCAGAGATGGCAGCCAGGGGTCGTGAATTCAACATATGTTCTATGCGGGTTAACTAAGTGTGCATTTCATAGAGTGAAATACAATTTTGCCCTCTATCCGCCACCTTGCGGTGTCTGGTAGGGAAGCAACAACCCCTCTGGATTATTATTATTACAATTTTGTTGCGCCATCATGGGGCCACACGATACGTGCATCCCATAGGGGTTCAGTCTTTTTTTATCGGCTTAGGTGCACGTTACTTTTCCTATTGGGGGAATCAGCATTTTGATGCTCAGATTTGTTAGCACTGGAGGATGGGATGAAATAATGATAATGATGAATGGTGAAATAGACACACAAAAACATGCAGAGACACGCCCAAGACGATCATGCCAAATGTATACATACCAGGGCTCCCAGACCAGATTATTTTAGATCACGTTTTCTCAATTTTGAAACATTCATTTTTTGTAACAAAATTCCAAAATTAACTATAAATTCTCTATATTTTCATAATTTTAGCCCAAAATGTTACTAATTTTTACAATGTTACGTGTTTTGAACCTTTGAGGTCTATTGAGATGCATAGATAAATAATAATAATAATAATAATAATAATAATAATAATAATAATAATAATAATAATAATAATAATACATAGACAACATTATTAATTCAATCCTGTAAAAAGGTTAATTCAACAATATCATTTGACATAAATCCTTTATACACTAATTTTCAAATCTTAGATTTTAAAAGATAATTAATATCCTTTTAAACAATTAGACCTTCGAATAGGTAAATATACACTAAGAATCTTTTTTCGGATTTTAGATCCAATACCACTTTATGTCCATATTCAGTGTCTACGTTTCTTATATTAAGAATAGGATATTCATAAAATTTAAGTCTTATTTTTTTAAATTATATCAGTTTCAATACACTGTCCATTTAGAAGGAAAATATTGTATTAAGAAATCTCAATATAATAATTACCCTTTAGGAATGGGCATTGTGACATATAATATTAAGATTTCAAAGAAAAGGACAGATATATTGTGACGTACCTGGGAAGCGGTACTTCCACGACAAATAAATTATGCAAGGGACAGGTACATTTTCGTGAATGTGTCTCCAGGAATTTGGCGCAGCATAGGAAGATAATCGTTATAAATTCTTTTGCACATTTAAATATTTTAATAATCAGAAAATACACTTTACAAATAGTATTTACAAATCGCAATGCGCAGGCCTTGGAAACAAGCGCACGGTCAACGTTACCTTGATGTTTTAAAAACCACCTGCTTCCTCTAGAGGCGACCGGGGCCGTCGTGGCAACGGTGGCGGTGTCTTCGGCATTCTTCGGTTCGCCCCGAAGTCCGCCGGGAATTCGCCCTCCTTCGGCGACTAACTCCTCTGGCCCCAACGTAACGGCCGATGAATTCGCCGGGGTCCACCCCCAGCGGGTACGAATAATGTCTCACGGGTACTGGAATGCACGACGCGTGACTGATGTTCGTCGGCAGTTCTAGTCTTTTCAGCGACCTTTCTCCACTTTGCGCGGATGTCCGTACAGTACTGCCCACTGTTATATTATACCAGGGCGGGAATATGACACGAGTCCATCGGCCACACGATTTCCTGTCTTATTGGTTTTTATCAGTTCTGGTGCGCAATTCCACTTTCACTAATCATCTGATTGTTAATCCTTATCAACCTGGTTCCACACTCAACGGCAACACTCAGTCCGAACTGCACTTAACAACGACAATTAATCTCTTGGACGCAGCACTGCTCCGTCCGTGCTTCACTCGAGGCCTCTCCGCGCACTACTCTCACCGTCGCTCGCCTCGCCGTTTACCCCCCAATTTGACCGTTGGTGGCGGCGGCGGCGTTACTGCGCTGATCAACTCCAGTACTTTATTTTAATTATAATTAGTGATCAATTTTAATTGTTGTAATACAGAAACGTTCTTCGTTTCATCACCCCCTCCCCCCTTTTTTTCGGATTTTTCTAGCCAAAAAATCCAATAACGAATATAATCCAACCCAACAACTATAGCAATCTTATACAATATGTGATATATCAAATACAATAGTTTTCACAAAATCGAATTAGTACCTGATCGTCTTACACTAGGACTATGTTTACATATACAATTACAAAAAAACCTTCTTACGAACTAAATGTTTATACACTACAACATACAAATGAGTCTTCATAATACTGTAATAAATACAAATCCAGTTTAATAACATAAATACAACTTTATAATCATCTCTCCAATTTTCTATACAAAACAGGTAATATACCTTTGCCTAGTTTTGAATATTGTCCTCACGTGTACGACATGGTCTCAAATTGTGGAAATTATAATGTCGTACCTCCTGTCGTTCAACAATCTAGCCACATTCTTGTCGGTCACCTGGTCTATAATGTACGGCCCCTCGTATAACGGAAAACATTTTGCATATAATTTTAGACCCGGGTTCGACACCTTGAGAACCCGTAACAATACCGATTGCCCCTCACTAAATTGGTAAGCTCTCCAATGCGTACAAGATATGAGGCGGTTTTTGTTGAAAATGTGCCTCCCATGGTGTAATACCAGTGCTGTCATGAGGAATTTGGTTCAATCAACGATTGATGTCGGGGATCAAGTTGTTCCAGGTTTTATGATCATCACTACAGTACGTTCTAAACAATCTTGACAATTCTTTCATTATTCGCTCCGATGGGTTTGATTGAGGGTGTCTCACTGTTGAATGTATGGGAATTGCTCCTAATCTTTGTATTCCTTCTTCCCACCTTTCGCTTGTAAACATAGTTCCATGGTCAGACAATATCCTCGTGAATGGCCCAGCAATCTGAATAAATCTTTCGACTAATTTCAAACAGTTTCTTGAATTCACTTTATTAACTGGGTATACTTGAACGACCTTTGAAAATACGTCTAAAATCACAAATATATATTTGTTGCCTTGATTTGTACGAGGCAAAGGCCCATACATGTCCAATGCAGCCAAGTCATTTTTCTCTTTCGGTATTATGTGTTGCATCGGACCATCATACTTTCTGTTAGGATATTGGGCTTTCAAACATATGATACATGAGCTTACCACCTTTCGGATCTGTTTTCTCATTCCCTTCCAGTAGCATAAGAATTGTAATGTCTGATGAATCTTCTTCGCACCAAAGTGCGCCAGTGATGTGTGTGCAAACTCGATCAACTCGTTGGTACAATTTTGGGGAACCCAAATTCTCCATATTTCCGGGTCGTTCCTGGTTTTGATTAAGACTGCTTCTTGTACTATTTTCCATCGGTCCTGCTTTTGCCTTAATGTCGCAAATTCGGCGTCATCCTCAGCCAGTTGTCCTTTCTTAAATTGTTTGACCTTGTAAATTTCATGGTTTCTCTTGCAATGTTATGAGATCATCCCAATCAAATAATGGGGACCTCGAAATTCCCAAGTTTATCGCCATTACTTGATATTCCATGGCGTTCGCATATCTTTTCTCCCTATCCGGTTCTCTGCTGCTTAATAAGTCAGGCAGGTGGTTCTGAACTCCTTTGGAATATTCGATCTCAAATGAGAATTCTTGCAGATTTAATACCCAGCGATGCAGCCTATCATTCTGCAGGTGACATCTATTTAAAAATGTCAAAGCTTGATGGTCTGTGCGTATTATAAAATGCCTACCATTCAGATATGGTTTAAATTTTGATATTGTCCAGATTATGGCAATTGCTTCCTTCTCCGTTGCTGAAAATCGGAGTTCAGATCCTCTAAGCGTTCGACTAATAATGGATACAATTTTCTTCTGGCCGTCAATTACTTGATTCAACATAGCCCCCACACCGAAGTCACTACTATCTGTTTGTACAATACAAGTTTTTGTGAAGTCGGGATATGCTATGAAGCAGCTGTTATAGAACATTTCTTTCAATTTGTCAAATGCTTCCTGGTATGTATCGTCCCATTTCCATTTGCGGCCACTTTTCAAGAGTTGGTAAAATGGATACAACACCTCCGCAAATCGCGGGCAAAACCTGGCATAATAATTACACGTACCGATAAGTCGGCGTACCTGTTTCGCGGTTTTCGGTGGCGGTATGTTTCTGATTTGTTCGATAGTTTCCGGTTTCATACTAATTCCTTCAGTTGAAATTACATACCCCGAGAACTCTATCTTCTTGGTAAACCATGTTGACTTCTTGAGATTCAGCATTAAGTTATTTTCTTGTAGTATCTTGAATAGTTCCTGCAAATCTTGAAAATGTTGCTCGATAGATTTTGCTCGCAGTACTATGTCGTCGACGTACGTTGTGACTCGGTTTTGCAATTTTCCTTGTAGCATTCGAGATCCACGCACCGAATCAATGCTGCTCCACTATTTCGTATCCAAACGGCACTCTACAAAAGAAGCGTAGCAAATCCCTTCAAATGAAAAACCCGTGACTTTGGTCTTCCTTCCGCAACTTGCATCTGCCAATATGCTTTGCTGAAATCTGTACTTGAGAAAATCAAGCTTCCTCCAAATCTCTGTAACGCTTCTTCACTGACAATGGGGCGTCCTATATGGTATGTCACTGCATTCAAATCGCCGACGGTCTAAACACAACCGCAGTCCACCATCTTCTTTTTTCACGATTACAATGGGGTTCGTGTATGATGTCTGTGCTTTTTTTTTTGATACCGGTCTTCTACCATTGATGCGAGCAACTCTGTCTCCGTCCTTTTTAATGCTACCGTTATGGATAGTTTCGCTGTCTGAAGGAGGTATAATCATTGATTGAATGCGGAACTGGAAAGTCTCTATAATTGGAGCAATGTTT